>ML349730.1:0-62231 GCA_005239505.1 Nicotiana paniculata | reverse complement strand
AGATGCTGATTGGGTAAATGCCATACAAGAAGAGCTGAATCAGTTTGAAAGAAGTCAAGTATGACACTTGGTACCCAGGTCACTAGACAGATCAGTGATTGGCACTAAGTGGGTCTTCAGGAACAAGCTCGATGAGGATGGAACTATTACAAGAAATAAGGCAAGACTAGTTGTTCAAGGGTATAGTCAAGAAGAGGGAATTGACTATGATGAGACCTTTGCCTCTGTGGCAAGACTAGAGGCAATCAGACTTCTTATAGCATTTGCTGCACACATGGAATTCACTCTTCATCAGATGGATGTTAAGAGTGCCTTTCTCAATGGCTATTTGAAGGAAGATGTATTTGTCAAGCAGCCTACAGGTTTTGAAATTAAGGAGTCACCTGACCACGTATACAAACTCGACAAGGTTCTGTATGGTCTCAAACAAGCACCAAGAGCATGGTACGAACGATTATCAAAATTCCTGTCAGAACATGGGTACAACCGAAGCAAAATTGACAGTACCTTGTTCTTAAAGGAAAAGGGTAATGATATCCTGGTTGTGCAAATATACGTGGATGATATTATATTTGGGGCGACTTTTGAAAAATTGAGCAAGGAATTTGCTATGCTTATGGGGAGTGAGTTTGAGATGAGTATGATGGGTGAGCTAAACTTCTTCTTAGGCTTGCAAATCAAGCAAAACTCAAATGGAACAATGATCCACCAACAAAAGTATGTGAAAGAATTGTTCAAGAAGTTTAAAATGGAAAACTCAAAGGAAATAGACACTCCCATAGCCACAACTACAAAATTGGATGGGGATGAACCTGGTTCATCTATTGATCAGAAGCTATACAGAGGGATGATTGAGTCTCTATTATATCTCACTGCCAGCAGACCTGATATTGTGTTCAGCAGGGGACTGTGTGCTAGGTTTCAGGCAAATCCAAAGGTGTCCCACCTCATTGCAATGAAGAGAATTTTGAGATATTTGAAAGGCACCATTGCTTTGTGCCTTTGGTATCCTAAAGGTAGTAATTTTGACCTTGTAGGATATACTGATGCTGATTATGCAGGTTTCCTGGTTGACAGGAAGAGTACTTCAGGCATGGCTCACTTTTTGGGCTCCTGCCTTGTGTCTTGGGCCACCAAGAAATAGAATTCAGTAGCTTTGTCTACTGCTGAGCTGAATATGTGGCTGCAGCCTCTTGCTCTGCTCAGTTGTTATGGATCAAGCAACAGCTCATGGACTTTGGTATAGATGTGGGATGCATTCCTTTTTTCTGTGATAATGCTAGTGCCATTAGTATGACGAAGAACCTGATTCATCATAAGAGAATTAAGCACATAGATGTTAGGCACCATTTCCTGAGGGATAACTATGAAAAAGGAATGATCTCAATTGAATTTTGTGCTAGTGATCAACAAATTGCAGATATCTTTAATAAAGCACTGAGTAGGGAGCATTTTGATAGAAACATGCTTGAATTAGGGATGATTAAAATCACCTGATTGAAAAAAAAAACAAAAAAAATATAGATAATCAACCAGACTAATCATAGCATCATGACTTTACTGTCATACTCTCTTGCCATGTATTAATATGATTCCCTGGTTACTAATGATGTTTCTCTATCTTTGTAAATTGAGGCAAATTAAGGACTTTAACACGATGAACCTGGTTCATCTCTGCTGGTTCATCTGACCGACAAGGTACGTGCTCATCTCCATACAATTATTGAATTAATTACAATCACTCATGAGCAGGATTCTATCTATATTTGGTTCATTTCAAATTTTTGTACTAATCCCTAAATGAACCCGTTCCAAGAAGTCCCATCGGTACTCAATTAACCTAGAGGTAGGGAACCCTTAACTGTCTAATCAATGACACTCCTACAACTATTAAACTCCCACTTGAATAAAAATTCTGCCCGTTGTATAATTAATAGCCACAACTTATAAAAGGACATCATTACCTCCCTTCTTAATACCTAAAAGTATAACCAAGATCATTATTCTTTTACCCAAAACTGATCACTTTTCTTTTCTTCCTAACAACACTTGTAATCATGTCTTCACCACCACCTGCTTCTTCTTCTTCATCGCAAATCGTGATTATGATGGAGGGCTTTATGAATCAGATTCAAATTCTTCATCTGTATACAGTTCTCAATCACCAGAAAGAATCTCAACCCCTGAAAACCCTCTTGTTCCCGAACCCACATCTAAACCTAACCCAGCCCCCCATGGTCATCGTGTAAAGGTTCTTGCCAGAAAATCAGCGGCTTCTGGGTCCCATGCAAGATTCTTGGAGGAAATTCTGCAGGCTGAAAAGGATAATAATTCTGAACCATCAAGTGAATCTTTTAAATCAGCCAACGACGATGAAACACCTGGTTCATCAAATTCTGAACAAGGTAATCTTGATGCTATTTCTGAATCTGTTAATGCTGAGAACATGTTTGTTCTGGTTGGGTCGGTAGTTGATGTTAAAGTACCGAGTAGGAAAAGAAAATTGGGAAAAGGTAAATTTCTTGAGAGAGAGGGATTTGGGGAGGATGGTACCACATTGGCTATCTGTGGTCCCATTCTTGAGAAGGTTAGAGAAGATGTCACAGAGTTAGGGGAAAGTGTAGTCGAGGAAGCAGTGACATGTTTAGCAAGCTTGAAGAAAGAAGCAGATGGACCTGTTTCATCTGGGGACGAGACGTTGGCTGACAGGCTAAGGAAACTGGGAGAGTCCTATAACCCCAAGAATATGAGGACTCAGAAGTCCAAGAAGGCTACTAACCCAGTTCCTTCTAAGAAGAGGAAAGCTTTTGTAGCTGCTGATGCTCCTGTTCCTAAGGTGTGTGCTACACGTAGTGCTGTGAGAGAGGAAAAAGAAATGTTTAAGAGGGCTCTGCTAGAGAGCAAGAAAAACAAAGCTGCAAAGGGAAAGGCTAAAGTAGGAGAGCCTGTGGAGATTGTTGTGGTTGAAGAGGATACGATGGACCTAGTCCATCATGAGGAGCAGACTTCTCCTGTTGTGGTTGAGGCACCAAAATAAAAAAGGGATAAGGATTTTTCAAAGAAGTCAACTACAGTGTCTTCCACACCTACAAGAACTGTTAAAAGGACCAGGTCCAAGGCAAGAAAAGTGAAGGTCATTGAGAAAGATGATGATAAAGAGTGGAGTGGAGAAGATGAGGGGGAAGTTGGTGAGGTGACTGACAGAATCACCTTGTTTGGAAAAAGAACAATTCTAAAGGGAGAGTTGTTGAAGGATCTCGAGGAACCTGGGATGCGATACCTGCTGGACACACTAGATGTTCAGGGGTGGAAGAACATGGTCCTTCACATGGAAGAAAGGTTGGCTAGAGCTGAACTGGTGGAGTTCATGGGTAATGCAGTGGTCAAGGACGGCAGGGTCACTACCATAGTCTAAGAAATTCAAGTCTCCTTTGATGCTAAAGAGCTGGGAGAAATTCTGCACATTCTTGCTGAGGGCTACGAAGATTACACTAGGCAAAGATGGCCTAGTTTGGATGGGATAGACTCAGTAATCAACATATCAGATTCTTCAGTGACAATGAAAGTGAAATTGAACCCAGGCCAATCTACAAAAGTGAAATGAAGCCAGAGCACAAGTTGTTCTTCGAGTTTGTCATCAAGTTCTTGCTGCCAAGACAAGAACAAAGGCACATAGCCAACTATATGGATCTGAACTTGATGGAGTATTTGTATAGAAGAAAGAAGATCAACTGGCCAGCCTTCATCATCTAACTCTTGGACAATTGTGAATGAACAAAAGCACATGCAATCCCATATGGATTTATTCTGACAGTTGTGCTTGCTCATTTTGATGTTCCTGTGAAAAAGGCTGAGGTGGCTAATGCTAAGGACTATTTTGGGAAGGATACTTTGCTGACTTGCAATTATACTATCACTGCTCTTGCAGATGGACCTAGTTCATCTAGGAAGCAACCTATCAACTGTATAGTCAGAACTCTGGTGCAGGACAGCGAGATCAAGGATATGGAGATCCTTCGTTTGAAATCTCGTTTGATTGAGGTTGAAGCTGAGCGGGATGCTCTCAGGGCTGAATTACCAAAAGAGAAGGAAAAGAACGAGGGTGTTCTTAACCAGATGCTTTCTTTTCTACAAACCAAGACCACAACCTCCTCTGCACCTTCCCATCCTTAGGCTGTCCAGAGCTACCTAAACCCCCTTTCAGTGCCTAGTTCGGGACATGTTTCTGTTGTTTTTATTCTGTCTTGCTCATGGTTATGGCTGTTTTTAGTTTTTTGTATGGTGCTTGACTTGCGTACTAATCAATGAATTATGCTGTTTTTGTTATTGACTTGTCTCAGTTTCTTAAATAGCTTACATTTATTGGTTTCTTATGATGATTAATCATGTTTGCACTTGCAGTTGCCTCAATGACCATGAGTAGTTGTTACTCTGGTAAGTTTATCATTTTGCAACTTGTCGATGATGCCAAAATAGGGAAGACAAGTGCTTTTATATTTCAAGTGATATTTATAACCTATAATGAACCTGGTTTCTCTATGATAAATGCTTAAAAAACATACAAAGTGTTTGAAGTGTATACAGGGATAAGCACAGAGTTTGTCATCATCAAAAAGGGGGCATTTATTGACCCAAGTCACTGCATAGTTTTGAAGATTGACAAATGTCTGACCAGTTGAACCAGGTCCATCAGCGCACACATACTTGACCTGACACGTTGGCACATGAATCGTATATGCATAAGAGATGAATGCGATTGTGAAGTATCAATGAACAAAGAGAGTGTATCCTAATGCAAAAAGGTTGCAAATTGATAAGAGAATAGAAGTTGAATTCAGCAAGGACAGTAACAAAGGAAGGAATTTGAGTTTAATACGAACTCTTTCTCCCAGGAAGAGTTGTACAAGAACTGAACGACAAACTCAACAACTGACTCTATAAATAATTGAAGTATTCTTGCTTGAATGACCAACGCACAATAGCATAAATTTATCAAGAATTGAAAGCAAAATTCCCAGAGATTTTGCAAGCAGAATTACTGTGTGATACAAAAAAGGCTACAGACCAGCTAGAGGAACCAGTTCCATCTGTTTGTCATTGAGTCTAGTTGGTTGTAGTAGGCGATTTAATATTGTATCTTTTCAGCTTTCATAGAAGCAATTGTAATAGGTACACATTGTTCAAGTTAGAGTTAACTTGAAGCTTGTAGAAATTAGCTAGAGGCTAGTTACTACGAAGGGATTAGAGTTAGTCCTAGGATTACAAAAGAGTTTATTTTGTAAGTCCGTTTGGCTTAGAGTTTTAGTGAAGAGTTTGAGAAAATCCTACTGAGGAGTAGATCGTGTTTTTTTCACCTTTTGAGCCACGTGTTTTCCACGTAAAAATCTCTGTATTTTTACTTTACTGCTTTAATTATTCCGCAACAGTAGAAGTTGGAACACCAAGAAGAACCGGGTTCTTCTAGAGAGACATCACTCAAAAAATTGGATACCACATAAACTAACTTATCTTCTTGTGTGGTATTTACGTCTAAAACAACAAAAATCAGCACCGAGCACCAAGTGGGGTCGAACTGGAACCCTCAGCAAAGGCGGTTCGCAGGGCCGAACCTGTGCCGGAGTGATTGAATGATAATAAATCGGGAACTGATCCTGTCATTATGAAAATGCTCGAGGAGATCAGTGAACGGATTGAATCAGGAGAAAAGAAGATCGAGGCGAACGACAAAAAAGTAGAAACGTACTGTCACGACCCGAGTTTCCCACCGTCGGGACCGTGATGGCGCCTAACGTTGAACCCGCTAGGAAAGCCAACGTAAATATTCAATTTATCTTATTCCTTTATTATTACCAAATAACATGCGAAAAGACAACACTAACATAGATAGAAGAACAAAATGGAGCAAGGTATATAAACTCAATGTATGCCTTTACGAAATTTCACAAATAAATCCCAGAATTTTGGAGTCACAAGCTCACGGACTATCTACGAATAATACATATAATGGTCTGAATGAAATAAGTACATCTGTTTTTGAAATATCTAGAACAGAATACAAAAGAAGTAGGAAGGGATGCCAAGGCCTGCGGATGCCTGCAGGACTACCTCGGGGTCTCCAATGGACTGAAGGAAGCAACCTCAATCTACGGTCCGTAGGGTCCTACACCGAGATTTGCACAAAAGTGTAGAGTGTAGCATCAGTACAACTGACCCCATGTACTGAGTAAGTGCCAAGCCTAACCTCGATGAAGTAGTGACGAGGCTAGGACACGACAACCAAAGTCAACTTGTGCAGTTTAACAATATACGGAGAAAAATAATACAACGAGAAATAAACAATTAAGCATACGGGAAAAAGGGAAAACATATTGAGGGGAGAAAATATCAATAATGGAAGTAACGAGATAAGACACAATTTAAATATCACTTTAAGCAACGGAATAGTCATACGAAGATAAGTGCACGACATCACCCTTCGTGCTTTTACTCTCGTCCTCACCATTAGAATCAATATATTCGGCACGGCATCACCCTTCGTGCTTTTACCTCACAATATCATGGCACGACATTATCCTTCGTGCATTATCTCTCATATCATGGCACGACATCACCCTTCGTGCTTTTAAAATCACAATATTGGCACGGCATCACCCTTCGTGCATTAACATTCACTCACAATCTCACGCACGACATCACCCTTTGTGCTTTTACACCCTTCCTCATCCAAACACATCAAATGATAGCAATCCAAAAAGGAATAATAATGGGGTAAACAGAAATAAAACCATAACGTCCCGGCAAGGGAGTCCACAATGGAATTAATACCATCCCGGCAAGGGAAAAATAGATATATCCAATCTCACTTAGTACATAACTTCACATAAAAATCTTTAACTGAAAATAATACTCAACACTTATTCAACATCAAGGAATTTCCACCAACATGGATAATTATAAAGTGAAACTCAAATATTACTTACGAAAAACAACATAAATCACAATATTCGACTCACGGGCATGCCTGACACCAACGTATAGGTGATCGTCACCTCACATATACGTCGAACATGATTCTTATACATAGCAAATAGGACACAACACCTATTCCCTCAAGCTAAGGTTAAGCCAAACACTTACCTCAAATTCCACGACCGAACTCAAGCCTCGATTACCGCTTTCCCTTTTGAATTTGACTCCAATTCACTTTTATCTAGACATATGAAGCTCAATAACATCAATAAATGCCAAAAAATTTCATCCCAACACTTAATTATAGGTTTACATAATTCTTCCCAAAAAGTCAAAAATCGACCCCGGAGCCGCTTTGTCAAAACACGAGGTTCGGACCAAAACCCGATCACCCATTCACTCACGAGCCCGAATTTGTAATTAGTTTCGGAATCCAACCCCAAATGAGGTCTAAACTCCCAAGTTTGTAAAATCCCTAATTCTCCAAAAATCCCAATTTCTACCCTTGAAGAACAAGATTTAGGCCTAGAAATCTAATGGGTGTTAATGGAAATTGAAGAAAACGAGTCCAAGAACACATACCAATGGTTTTGTGGTGAAATCCCTCTTCAAAATCGCCTCTAAGCTACCTTGGTTTTGAAAATGTGAAGAAATGGGTAAAATCCCGACTTGCTACTGTTTTAAAAAGACTGGGCAAAATATACCCTATATGTTCTAGACCAGGGCAGTGCATTCACATAGGCTTGAATTCACTGGCCTATGCTTTCGCGAGCCCTGAGACGCGTTCGCACAGGGTTAAGACTACCCAGCCCCCAGCTCCCCCCCAAACGCAATGCGTTCACACTATTTCACCCGCGTTCGCACATGCCAGCCCTTGCTAGGCTGTACGTTCGCGTACCACTCTATGCGTTCGCATAGAGTAAATCCCAGGACCTTCCCATTTGGTCAATGCGTTCCCATAGGTTACCATGCATTTGCACAGTGTATTTTTACCAGACACCAGAAACCAGCAATTACACCAGATTTTCTAAGTCCAAAAATACTCTGACGCCTATCCGAAACTCACCCGAGCCCTTGGGGATCCAAACCAAACATTTACACAACCTCCAAAACATCATACAAACTTACTCGGGCGATCAAATCACCAAAATAACATCTTAAACAATAAATTTAGCATAGAAATCAAAGAAAATTCTCAAAACTTTCAAAGTTTCAATTTTTACAAATACGGGTCCGAATCACGTCAAACGACCTCCGTTTCTTATCAAATTTTACAAACACAACTCAAATATCATATTGAACCTGTACCGGGATCCGGAGCCAAAATACGGGCCCGATACCATAACTTTCAAATATAACCAAATTTCTAAAACTCTTATATTTTCAGTAAAATAATTTCTTTCAAAAATTCATTTCTCGGGCTTGGGACCTCGGAATTCGATTCCGGGCATACGCCCAAGTCCCATATTTTTCTATGGACCCTCCAGGACCTTAGAATCATGGGTCCGAGTCTGTTTACCCAAAATTCTGAACGAAGTCAACTTAAATTTAATATTAAGACCAATTTAGCATTTTTCTCAGTTTTTCACATAGAAGCTTCCCGGATATACGCCTGGGCTGTGCACGAAAAATGAAGTGAGATAAAAAGAGGTTTTTAAGGCCTCGGAACACAGTTTTGAATTATAAAACAAGGCATGACCTTTTGGGTCATCACACATACAACTCCCGGGTTGACCAAATACCGGGGGCACCACCGAATCTAAAGGGTTTGGATTCAAAGAAGTTCGTGCAGAAGCCTTTTTCCCCAAGTGCGGCTCTGAAGTCTATTCCAAAGAAATCTTGCATGCCGTAAATTCCCAAATACAATGGGACCACCGAACCTAATGAGCATGTCGATTCTTATACATGCGCAATAAAGGGGAATGACTTAGGAGATGATGAGATTGAATCTGTTCTACTGAAGAAATTTGGAGAAACATTATCGAAAGGGGCGATGATATGGTATTACAATCTTCCACTCAATTCCATCGATTCCTTCACCATGCTTGCATATTCCTTCATAAAGGCACACGTCGGCGCAATAAAGGTTGAAACTAGGAAGTCAGACCTCTTCAAAGTGAAGCAGAAAGACAATGAAATATTAAGGGAATTTGTATCTCAATTCCAGATGGAACGCATGGACCTACCCCCGGTCAGAGATGATTGAACGAGCAAAGTTCGGTTGCATCACGGAAACTGAAATATAATTTAATTGAATATCCAGCGGTGACCTGGGCCGATGTGCATAATCAGTACCAGTCAAAGACAGGGTCGAGGATGATCAATTAGGGACCCCTTCCAGTTCCATTTACCCAAACAGGTTCGTCGGCAGAGTTCAAAGGAACATCGATAGGGAACCCCGATCGAATAGAGATTGGTATCAACCTTACAATGTAGATCGTAGACACAGCGGCCCAAGACTTAATCCCATTTGAAATGATTGAGGACAGAGCTCTCGAGGGCTCATGAGCAAAAGTGGCTTCGATAAACACGTCGAGCCCATAGAAGCGCCACAATTATCAGAATACAACTTCAACATCGGCGCATCAAGTATTGTATCAGCCACTGGGAGAATCAAGGATACTGGATGGCCCAGACCCCTACAGATCGATCCGGCTCAAAGGATCCCTAACAAAATATGCAAATACCATGGTACCCATGGTCATAGAACCGAATAGTGCAGACACCTAAGGGAGGAGGTGGCCCGTCTATTCAACGAGGGTCACTTTCGAGAATTCTTAAGTGACCGAGCTAAAATCACTTCAGAGACAGAGATACAAATAGGAAAAATGAACAGGAAGAACCACAACACGTGATTCACATGATCATTGGTGGGGTCGACATATCATAAGGGCCCATTTCAAATGCACCAAGGTGTCGATCAACAGGGAGAAACAAACTCGAGACTATGTATCGGAAGGCACCTTGTCGTTCAATGACAAGGAAGCAGAAGGGATCTCATAACCCCACAATGATGCATTGGTAATCTCTATTCTTATGAGTAAGATTCAGTTTAAACATGTTTAATTAATCCAGGGAGCTCGGCCAATATTATTCGATCGATGGTCATGGAGCAGCTCGGCATATAGGATCAGATCATGCCCGCAACTCGGGTTCTCAATGGTTTCAACATGGCAAGTGAAACAAATAGAGGGGAAATCATCTTACCAGTAAATGTAGCTGGGACTATTCAAGAAACAAAGTTCCATGTGATCGAGGGCGCGATGAGATACAACGCCCTGCTTGGAAGACCCTAGATTCACAATATGAGGGCGGTCCCCTCAACCCTTCACCAAATGCTGAAACACCTAACACCGGATGCAGTAAAAATGGTGTATGGGGAACAACATGCTGCCAAAGAGATGTTCGCGGTTGATGAAGTAATACCGGTATCGACGCTTTCATCAGCAAAGGGATCAGAGTCAAAAGAAAAGAAGGAGGTTAAATAGCAACCATAGGTACCAGCCTCGACCCAATCAGAGGAACGAGGGGCGGATACAGAGGAAGAACATTGGATTCCCCGATACTTCATAATTCCCTATGACTCCGACACCACAAAATCAACAGTCGAAGAGCTGGAGCAAGTCATACTGATCTAGTACCTGCCCGAGCGAAAGGTATATCTGGGCACGGGGTTAACCCCCGAGCTCAGGGAAAAACTCATTAAATTCCTTATTGATAATATGGAGTGTTTTGCTTGGTCCCACCATGATATTATAGGGATCCCACCGGAGATCACTACCCATCAGTTGAGCTTGGACCCAAAGTTCCGTCCGGAAAAGAAAAGAGAAGGACCCAGTCCGTGGTTAAACATGCATTCATCAAGGACAAGGTAACCAAACTTCTCAATATAGGATCCATTCGGGAGCTAAAATATCCCGAATGGCTAGCAAACGTAGTCGTAGTCCCTAAAAAAGGGAACAAACTTAGAATGTGCGTGACTATAAGGATTTAAACAAAGCATGCCCTAAAGATTCTTTTCCATTGTCGAATATCGATCGCATGATCGATGCCACAGCCAGCCACGAGATCCTTAGCTTTCTCGATGCCTATTCCAGGTACAACCGAATACAAATGAACCTGGAGGATCAAGAAAAGACTTCGTTCATCACTAAGTATGACACCTATTATTATAACATAATGCCGTTTGGACTAAAATATGCTCGTACTAAATATCAACGCCTAGTAAATTGAATGTTCGAAGAACAGATAGGTAAATCAGTGGAGGGTTATATTGACGACATGCTATTGAAGTCCCTACGCGCAGAGGACCATTTGAAACATTCGCAGGAGGCCTTCAACATACTAAGAAAGTACAACATCAAACTCAGCCCGGAGAAGTGTGCATTCGGGGTCAGCTCGGGGAAATTCCTTGGCTTCATAGTATCAAATCGGGGCATTGAGATCAACCCGACAAAATCAAGGCCATCGAAGATATCACGGTCGTGGATAATGTTAAGGTCGTACAAAGGTTAACAGGGCGCATAGTCAGCCTAGGCCGACTCATTTCGAGGTCCTCAGATAGAAGTCACCGGTTCTTCTCACTACTTAAAAAGAAGAATAGTTTTGCATGGACCCCGAAATGCCAACAAGCATTGGAGGAACTAAAATGGTACCTCTCAAGCCTACCATTGCTTCATACTCTGAAAGCGAACGAGCAACTCTACTTATACTTAGCAGTCTCGAAAATTGCGATAAGTGGGGTCCTAGTTTGAGAAGAGAAAGGTATGAAATTTCTCATTTATTATGTTAGTCACACCCTAGGTGAGACCGAGACTGATTACCCACACTTAGAAAAATTAGCGCTTTCTCTAATAAGCGCCTCTAGGAAATTAAAACCATATTTTCAATGCCACCCAATTTGTGTGGTGACTACTTATCCCCTTCACAATATTTTTCATAAGCCTGAACTCTCGGGCTGATTGGCCAAATGGGTCGTCGAGATCAGTGGGTACGATATCAAGTACCCCGAACGACCATCAAGTCTCAAATCTTGGCAGACTTCGTGGCCGACTTCACACCAGCACTTGTACCCAAGGTTGAAAAGGAACTATTACTAAAATCGAGCACGTCATCGGGGTTGTGGACCCTTTTCACAGACGACGCTTCGAACGTGAAGGGGTCCGGGCTAGGCATCATTTTGAAGCCGCCCACAGGTAATACAATTAGACAGTCTATCAAAACTTCAAAATTGACTAAAAATGAGGCTGAATATGAGGCTATTATTGTAGGTCTCGAGCTATCTAAGAGTTTGGGAGCAGAGGTCATCTAGACCAAATGTGACTCCCTACTTGTGGTAAACCAAGTCAACAGAACTTTCAAAGTTCGAGAAGATCAAATGCAAAGGTACTTAGATAAACTATAGGTGACTTTACACCGATTCAAAGAATGGACCCTACAGCACGTACATTGAGAACAAAACAGCGAGGCCGATGCCCTTGCAAATTTGGGGTCATCGGTCGAAGATGGTGAACTTAGCTCGGGGACTATCGTACAACTTTCGAGTTCAGAAATCAAAGAAGGCCACGTAGAAATAAACTCCACAAGTCTGACCTGGGATTGGAGGAATAAATATGTCGAGTACGTAAAGAACGGGAAGCTACCATCGGATCCTAATGAATCGAGGACTCTACGTATAAAGGCCGCACGATTCACACTGGCCGAGGATAGAACACTGTATAGAAGGATGTTCGATGGACCGTTGACAATATGTTTGGGTCCAGGAGATACCGACTACGTCCTACAGGAAATTCATGAAGGCACCTACAGAAATCATTTCGGCGGCGAGTCATTGGTTTGCAAAGTCATCAGAGCAGGATACTATTGGGTCGATATGGAAAAGGATACAAAAGAGTTTGTACGAAAGTGCGACAAATGTCAAAGGTATGAACCGATGATTCAACAACCGAGGAAGAAAATCCACTCAGTCTTATCCCTATGGCCGTTCATGAAATGGTGAATGGATATCGTCGGCCCTCTAGCATCGGCCCCAGGTAAAGCTCAGTTCATTTTGTTTATGGCTAACTATTTCTCTAAGTGGGTTGAAGCACAGGCCTTCGAGAAAGTCAGAGAAAAAGAAGTCATAGACTTCATCTACGACCATATTATATGTCGATTCGGGATGCCCGCCGATATCGTATGCGATAATGGGAAGCAATTCGCCGGCATCAAAGTGACAAAGTTTCTCGAAGATCACAAGATAAGAAGGATCTTATCGACGCCATATCATCCTAGTGGGAACGGACAAGCCGAATCGACAAACAATACCATCATTCATGTTACACCCCATACTTTAATATTAGAAAGAGTCATAGTAATCAATATGAGCTTAAGGGATTAAGACCATTCAAGAGATTTTAGAGGATTCGAAACTATGTTATTGTAAGACCATTTGCTTATCTCCGTGAGAGTTTTTTTAGCTCTGAAAAGTTTATCAGATCGGCTATCATAATTTGCTTCTGGACCATCATCCGCTAAGGATTTGCATATTAGTTGTACCTTGCATATTTGCACATGTTCATCTTCAAGGTTGCGTGAAGAAGTTAATAGACATAGGCAATTATCTTTCAAAAAATTTGCTTGAATAATCTAGAAAGGCTTCATTAGCTGCCAATTTTATACTTACGGAAGATTCTTTTTTTGGTTTTTTTGTGTGCGCTAATGATCAATTGTAAGGGGCATATTTGATGTTACATCCCGTGAGTTTAACAATATTGACACCGTTATATATGATATTTTGAGTGGAACATTTTTGTAAAATAGTTTGTAAAAAAAAAATGATTTTATATAGTTATTAATATTACTACTTTAAATTATACACATAATATGAGAAAGTTTATGAGATCTTCTTTATTGTAAATATAGAAATTATTTTCTCACAAGAAAAGAAGGTTATCTTTTTACCATTTTAAGAATTAATTGTACGAAAATTTTACTCTTTATATGAGATTAGAAAAATTAGAAGTTGAGAAAATATATATATTTTTACATGGATATTTATTGAAATAATAGTGTATTTATTTATTTTATATGGTACCACATGACCATGATAGTAAAGTATATTATGGAAAGAGGTATAAAGTGTATTAAAAGTGAGTAATATTTTAAATAAGTTTAGATAATTCTTAGTTATGTAGATAATTGATATAATTAATGCTTTTTTTAGCGGAGATTAGCTAATTAATTAAAATCATTGGGATAAATATTAATGTGGCAGCACCTCCCTTTACTCCTTTGATGACTCTTAAAAAAGATTGGGAGGTGGAACCTTTACATGATTTCATGTGACACCAAGCACATAAGGAATGTTATCCAAATCATAAGGGAGTTCAACCAATCTTTCGTACTACTTTTAAGAATAGATGTTTTTTTTGTTCCCACGCCTTTTCTCATTTTGTTTTCCTACATACGCTACTTGCACCTGCTATGTGGCTTGATTTGATTTTCTTCCCAACAAGTGAGCTTTTCATTCTTCAATTTTCCACTGAGTCCACCTTTTGAAATGGAAATAGTGAAGTTAATAGGAACTCCTTTCAGTTTTTTTTTCATACGGAGTAATTTGGGCACTAAAGCTAGAAGGAATAACTTATGAATACATATAAGAAGACATGTCCAACAAAAATCCTTTGCTTATGAAATAAAATCCAATTCACAAGAAAGTTCCTATGCTAATCCATGGTGAAAAGTCAGTCCGTGAATCCCTGGTCATCATCGACTACATCGACGAGACATGGCCACTGAATCCATTTCTTTCGACTGATCCCCATGACAGAGACGTGACACGATTTTGGGCTAAATATATTGACGATAAGGTATGTTAAGGCTACCACTTCTTTCTTTTTGGCATGAAATATGACACGAACGAAACGAGCAAACACACAGTTTTCATAAATTACTCTATTCTTAGAAATGCTAGGGGTGTCTATATTCTTGATTCCTCATGTGAATTATTATTATCTTCTATTCATGGGTCCCAGAAAAATACGTATTTGATAATGTTTATTCGAAAGGCATATTAATTTTTATGGATTTCCGAGAAGATCTTATTANATATATATATATATATATATATATATATGTATATGGGATATGGGAAAGGTTATGACGTTATATACGCATCACCACTTGATCAGCTGGTATACGTTGATGATTTGCCCATAGTGGCCGAGATGATATGATAGGATTGCCCTCAGAGGCTTGATGATGTTATGTACGTATAGACCTATGCATTACATGACATTTATATGCATATGCATGACCTTATAAATATTTCATGATTTACAAAGTTATTCAAACTTACAAGTTGAGTCCTGTAACGACCTGACTGGTCGTTCCGAGAGTTTAGCCCCGTTTTCCCCATTTCTATTTTATCATATATTTCTTAGCCTATTTATGTTGTGTTGGGTCAGTTGGTTTGGGTCCGGAGTGGTCATGGTGAGAATTGAGGCATTTAGTCTCCTAAAGTAGCCTAATAATTGAGAAAGTCAACTGAGAGTTGACTTATTGGTGAATGACCTCGAAATATGGATTTTATGGCTCGAATAGCTTCGTTAGGTGATTTGGGACTTAGGAGTGTGTTCGGAATGAAGTTTTGATGTCCGGTGTAGAATTAGGCTTGAATTGGTGAAAGTTAGTTTTTGGCGATTTCCGGTGCGCAGTGAAAAATAGGCTATGAGGGTCGGAATGGAATTCCATAAGTTGGAACAGGTCCGTAATGTCATTTTGGATATATGTGAAAAGTTTCAGGTCAATCAGAGGTGTTTTGGTTGGTTTCGACATCGTTAGCGAAATTTAGAAGTTTTAAAGTTCATAGGTTGGAATTTGATGTAATTTTGGTGTTTTCATGTTGTTCTTGGTAGTTTGAAGGCTTGACTAGGTTTGAATAATGATATGGGGTGTGTTTGTATGTTTGGTAGGGGCCCCGAGGGGCTCGAGATTGATTTCAGATGGTTGGCGGAGTTTTGAACTTGAGAAATTGCAGAAAATGGCTGCTGGTGTAAGTTTCTGGTGTTGGACGCACCTGTGGATGGGTAGCCGTAGGTGCGAAAGTCCATGCGCAGGTGCGAAGGGAGTCTAGACAGGAGGAGTCCGTAGGTGCGAAGGGATGGCCGTACCTGCGAAGCTGCAGGTGCGGAGAAGGGGTCGCAGGTGCGAGAATTTGGCCCATTAGTGGGTTTTTGCAGGTGCGCACCTGGGACCGCAGGTGCGGGTCCGCATATGCGATGAAAGGTCCGCAGGAGCGGAATTGCTGGGCAGAATAGTATAAAAGAAGCCTCCGTGAAATTTTAGTCATTCTACTATTGTTGCATGCGGTTGGAGCTCATTTGAGGAAAGTTGAAGAGAGAATTCGTGGGTCTTCAGTGGAGGTAAGTTCCCGGGTTATAAAGTCATTTCTATGCTATTTTGTTCGGATTAGGCTTGTAAATTGAAGGATTTAAAGTAGAAAAAGGTTGGGAAAAATGGGTGGAGGATTGGAAAAATTCTTTTGGCAATTTGGATATGCAATTGTGGTCCGACTGTGGTGTTTTTGGTATTGTAGCGAATCGTGGGAGGACGAGGTTTCTCGTGATGTAAATTTTATCAGATTTCGAGGCATGGGCCCAGGGCTCGGGTTTGGCCGAATTTTGAGATTCTTGTATAAATTGATAGTTTTCGATTGGGTTGTGTTACTTTAGTATATATTAATGATGTTAAACTGGTTTTGGTTAGATTTGGAGAAATCACGAGCCAATTTGATGGGCAAGAGAATAGCAGACTAGTATTGTGGCCCGGTAGAGGTAAGTAATGGTTATAAATCCTGTCCTGAGGGTATGAAACCCCAGACTTCATATTTCTCACTGATTTTAGAATCGCGCACATGTCAGACGACGAGTATGTGACGCACACTGATTTTTGGATTGGACTTGGTCCTCTCCGCGGAAACTATTGAGTTGTGTATTTTACTCAAAACCTTATGTTAAATTATGTTCTAATGATTGTTGCAATATTTGGTCTATACGTGTTTGGGGCCTCGTGCCGATCTGTTTAGACCCCTTGGGGGCTTTTTACTGCTATTTTCCTCACTGTTTATTGATGATTTCACTTAGTCACATTGTGCTTACTGTTTTCGAAACTCAGCCTGATTTACACTACTTTGAGATTTAAAAAAAAACGATATTTTGGGTCGAGTACCCCATTTTACTGATTCACCCGAGGGGCTTTTGAGAGGTTCTGCTGAATGAGGACGAGGGCCTGATTGTGAGGATATGATACGCCACGAGGTGGCTTGATATTAGCGCTTGGGCTGAAGGAGCCCCTCCAGAGTCTGCACACACCCTTAGTGAGCGCACCGAGTGCCGAGTGCCGAGTGACGAGTTATTGGGAGGCATGAGTGACTGTGAGGTATGCCCGATGAGCTGATTATGAGTGATTGTGAGGTATGCCCGAGGGGCTGATTATGAGTGACTGTGAGGCATGCCCGAGGGGCTGATTATGATACATGTTTTTTCCCTCGGGGCTTCTTATGATTTTACCACTTTCACTCTGAATTTATGAAATATGTTTTTCCCGAGGGGCCTTTTTATGATTTTCAGCATTTTTACACTAAACTTCTTGAAAGTTATGTTGAAACTATTGGCAAGTATATTTCCAAATGATTTTTACTAAGATTGTCTTTTAAGCGTGATGATTTAACGTATACATTGTTGGAAAGAAAGCATGTGCTTATTGTGAATTGATGAATTGAATTTATGTGTTTCTTGATGCTCAGACCTCATTTATTTTCATTACTACTAAGTTGGTGTACTCACATTACTCCCTGCACCTTGTGTGCAGATCCCGGTGTTAGGGCAGGGTGAGCTGTCTATCTATTCCAGAGATTCTCAGAGGTTTGCGAGGTAGCTCCATGCGTCCGCAGTCCTGCTCTCTCTCCTGCTTACTATGTAGAAATTATTTTCTTTTGAGTTATATATTTCTATATAGATGCTCATGACCTGTGACTCCGGGATCTCGGGGGTTGTATTTAATATTCAGTATAGCTTTAACTGTTTTATAAATGTTTAAAGCAAACCTTTATGGGTTATCAGTATAGTAAAGATGTAAATGGAAGCTTATTATGATTTGAGTGTAGTTTTGGCTGGCCCAGTTCCACGATAGGCGCCATCACGACTGGCTTAGATTTGGGGTCTTGACAAGTTGGTATCAGAGCGCTAGGTTACATAGGACTCACCGGTCATAAGCAGGTTTAGTAGAGTTTTGCGGATCGGTACGGAGACGTCTGTACTTATCTTTGGGAGGCTGCGGAAACTTTAGGAAAAATCTCACATTTTTGAATTCTTGTAGTGCGAACCCATCTAATTCAGCCAAGAGCGTAACTCTTGAATTCCTTCCATGTATTCGAACGCACACGAGAGCACTTGGTATCAGCTGTGCATCGACGACTTGTGACTTCCATGGATGAGATGTGATTTTGGCATGTTGGTAATGGGCCAGTCTGGAGGACTTGAGGCCAGATTCATTCTGTGGCTTGAGTACTGAGATTTTTGTTGTGTGGACACATGTATTTGGGGACTTATATGTCCGATGATGTCCTTGTTAACGAGACTTTGTGACTAGATGGCTACGTGGTGAGTGTGATTTCATGGTTAGATGTGTTCAGACTATGATTTGTGACAAAATGGTTGGCTGTAAATGTGGCAAGATTTATTGAGTGTTTGATTTTTGTCTCGGTTTGGTATATGGCCTTGATTATGAGTATATTGGAAGACCTCTCATGTTGTGTAGTTGTGGAGTGAAGCGGATCTTTCTGTTGGGTTATGAGTTCCTGGTGATGTCTTTTGAGCTGATCATTGCCCCAGTAGCATTCATGTATTTGATTAACGGTTTATTCCAGCCGTATTAGCACTCCTTGCTATTGTATTCATTGATGGCGTCCTAGCATATTCGCGTAGCCAGGAGTATCATACTCAGTATTTGAGGATGGCATTATAAGGATTCAGGGAGGAAAGACTCTATGCAAAAATTCTCCGAGTGTGAATTTTGGCTCGGTTCAGTAGCATTCTTGGGACACGTGGTGTCCAGTAAGGGTATCCATGTGGTCAGACATGTGTGGGTAGAGCTTCCAAAAGCTTGAGATTTCTGCGACCACCGCTCCAGTGTTAGTTCTGCCATCAGCTTCAAGTTTTACCGCGTATTGTGATGCCTCAGGGTAGGCGTTGTATGTGTTCAGGTGCAGAAACGTGTAGTGATTGCGTGATAGTTATGGTCTTAAGAAGTGTATAGAGAAATATCAGTTGGGGTAAGCGGGCAGGGGTATCTCCTACGGTTTGTCCTAGGGTGTGTGATCCCCATGTAGATCTGTAATAAGTTCTCTTCCACCAATAAATGATATATGTTGTAAATGGAGTATAGATCGCTTGTGGAAGTTGGCGTGACTGTTACAATGGTGAATGCGGGATTTGCAGATGACTTGAGCTGTTAGACGAATGGTGTTATTATGGGCATTGTGAATTATTGTTTGTCTCGATCGTTTGCTTGAGCCAAGTGGGGGAGTCTGTTAATTGATTGCACGATTATGTGTGGTATGGGTTTCAGTTCGGGTATACTGGTAAATCAACTATGACCTGCAAGCGTGGGGTCTGGGAATGTCACGACTAATGAAAATTTCTTCGATATAGGTTGTAATGTACTCTGTTGGGTAATTGGGTTCTATTGAATGATTTAGTGGGAATTATAAAAGGTGTAGTGTCTGCAGTGTATGAATTTGCTTGTGGCTTCAAGTGAGTGGATTACTTTCCTAGTATGTAAGTGTGCAAACGGGTCAGGTCGATTCTGCCTAAATTGGTCAGTGTGGTTGAGATTTACCTTGGAGGGTGTCAAGACTTGTGGTATTTCTACATCATCACGGATTCTACATATCAGTATCAGGAAGGTAAAATTAATGGCTTTAGATTCGCAGGAAGTCTCTTCAGGGTAAGTATTTTGAATGTGGTACTTTTGGGGATAGTTGAGAGAGTATTCGGCGGCTTATCAGCCTTAGACGGTATGGTTCTGTGCTTGGGTAGCGTGTGGTAAGTCTGGGGTGAAAATTGTGGTATACGGCTGGGAGAAGTATCAATTTGAAGGTAAGTCAGAAGAAACTTGGGTAAATAGGGAAACTTGGTAGTAAGTCGGATCAATATGGTAAGGGATACAATTAGTTCTTTGGGTGTTCATGAGGTGACGAGTTTTTCGGGTTTTTCTTAGAAATTCTCTTTGATTTTTGGTGGCCTGCGTAGTTTGGTTGAGTTAGAAGAATTCAGTCCTGATGGTTTGGTGTTGCGCAAATGGGATTCAGATAGTTCCTGATGGTTTCTACCGCGGTTAAGGGTGCATATTTTCTTTTGGCGTGAGGTGTGGGTGATGTGTAGTGAATTTGCTTCTAAATGGGATCAAATGGAAGTTCTTGGCTAGTTGGGTACGTAGTTTCTTATGGCTCAGAAGGGACCATGGAGTTTCCGTATTTTTTTCCCTAGGTTGGTATGGCATATGCGGTATGTTGGGTAGAGTTGAGATTTGCATATGTGAGGTCACGGTTTTGTTCTGGAAGGAAGGTCATAAATTCTTAGGCAGCATGGGAAGTTTCAGATGACTAGGTAGATGATATCACTAATTGGTGCGACTTGAGGAGGGTATACATTTCAGAAAGAGCAATGTGTTTGAGTTAAGGGTACTTCATTGGTATCGCGGCGCCCTATTGTTGGATCGACTGTTGATATTCAAGGTTGCTTGGTAAACAGAAGAATTATAGGGGTATCCCTCGTGGAATGAGTGAGTATTTGGGATGTGTTATGTATTCGAGCCGTGGAGTTGAGATCCAATATGGTATTCCGTACGCTTAATGGACTTCGAGACCGAGAGTTCTCATAAACAAGTTATTTTGTGATAGTGAACTGTGAAGATGCGAGCTGAGCTAGTCAGATGTTAGTATGTACCATGATTCCGTCATTGTAAAGTTTTCGGTAAGTTATCTATCTGTTGTGGGTGATCAGAGTTAATTTAGGGTTACTGGTAGGCTAATATGGGTGTGTGTTCTGCACCGGGTCGGAATTGTTGGCTCTGAATTTCTATTATTAAGAACTGTACCATTCGATCAGGGTCGGAATGGGATTTCAGAAGTTGGAACAGGTCCGTAATGTCATTTGGGTATGTGTGCAAATTTCAGGTCAATCGGAGGTGTTTTGGTTGGTTTTGGCGTCGTTGGCGAAATTGGGAAGTTTCAAAGTTCATAGGCTTGAATTTGATGTAATTTTGTTGTTTTCATGTAGTTTTTGGTGTTTCGAAGGCTCGACTAAGTTTGAATAATGCTATATGATGTGTTGGTATGTTTGGTTGGGGCCCCAAGGGGCTCGAGATTGATTTCGGATGGTTGGCGGAGGTTTGAACTTGGAAAATTTGCAGCAAATAGATGCTGGTGTAAGTTTCTGGTGTTGGCCGCACCTGCGGATGGGTAGCCACAGGTGCGACTTCGCAGGTGCGAAAGGCCATGCGCAGGTGCGAAAGGAGGCTAGGCAGGGGAAGCTACAGGTGCGGAGGAGTGGCCGTAGGTGCGAGAATTGGTCCGTTAGTGGGATTGCGCAGGTGCGCACCTGGGACCACAGGTGCGGGTCTGTAGGTGCGATTAAAGGTTCGCAGGTTCGGAATTGCTGGGCAGAACAATATAAAAGAGGTCTCCGTGAAATTTTATTCATTTCACCATTGTTGCATGCAGTTGGAGCTCATTTGAAGGCAATTTGAAGAGAGAATTCGTGGGTCTTCAGTGGAGCTAAGTTCCCGGGATATTAAAGTCGTTTCTATGCTATTTTGTTCGGATTAGGCTTGTAAATTGAAGGATTTAAGTAGAAAAAGGTTGGGGGAAATGGGTGGAGGATTGGAAAATTCTTTTGGCAATTTGGGTAGGCAATTGTGGTCCGATTGTGGTGTTTTTGGTATGTGTAGAATCGTGGGAGGATGAGATTTCTAGTGATGTAAAATTTATCGAATTCCGAGGTGTGGGCCCGGGCTCGGGTTTGGCTGAATTTTGAGATTCTTGTATAATTTGATAGTTTTCGATTGGGTTTTGTT
The DNA here is from genome assembly GCA_005239505.1 of Nicotiana paniculata. Lineage (NCBI taxonomy): Eukaryota > Viridiplantae > Streptophyta > Magnoliopsida > Solanales > Solanaceae > Nicotiana > Nicotiana paniculata. The sequence continues at coordinate 40,145 of ML349730.1, read as the reverse complement.
CTTTTAGTATATATTGATTATGTTAAAATGGTTTTGGCTAGATTCGGAGCAATCGGGAGCCAATTTGAGGGGCAAGAGCATAGCAGACTAGTGTTGTGGCCCGGTGAAGGTAAGTAATAGTTATAAATCTTGTCCTGAGGGTATGAAACCCCGAACTTCATATTTCTCACTGATTTTAGAATGGCGCACATGTCGGATGACGAGTATGGGGCGCACTGATTTTTGGATTGGACTTGGACCTCTCCGCGATAACTATTGAGTTGTGTATTATACTCAAAACTTTATGTTAAATTGTGTTCCAAAGATTTTTGCAATATTTGGGCTATAAGCCATGATTGGGGCTTCGTGCCGATCTGTTTAGACCCCTTGGGGGCTTTTTACTGCTGTTTCCTCACTATTTATTGATGATTTCACTCAGTCACATTGTGTTTACTGTTTTCGAAACTCAGCCTGATTTACACTAGTTTGAAATTTAAAAATGATGTTTAGGGTCGAGTATTCCATTTTACTAATTCGCCCAAGGGGCTTTTGAGAGGTTCTACTGAGTGAGGCCGAGGTCCGATTTGTGAGGATATGATATGCCACGAGGTGGCTTGATATTAGCGCTCGGCCTGAAGGAGCCCCTCCGGAGTCTGCACACACCCCTAGTAGCGCACCGAGTGCCGAGTGCCGAGTGCTGAGTGACGAGTGATGAGTGAAGAGTGATTGGAAGGCATGAGTAACTGTGAGGTATGCCCGAGGGGCTGATTATGAGTGATTGTGAGGTATGCCCAAGGGGCTGATTATGAGTGACTATGAGGCATGCCCAAGGGGCTAATTATGATACATGTTTTTGCCCGAGGGGCTACTTATGATTTTACCACTTTCGCTCTGAACTTATGAAATATGTTTTGCCCGAGGGGACTCTTTATGATTTATTTCATTTTCATACTAAATCTTTCGGTTTGAAGTTGTTGAAATATACATTTTTCAAAGAATTTTCCTGAAGTTGGTTTTAAGGCATGATGATTTGATATATCTATGTTTATACTGTTGGAAAGAAAGGCTGTGTATATTGTTAATTGGTGATATTGATTTTTATGTGTTTTCTTGCTGCTTAGACTTGATTTATTTTCATTACTACTGAGTTGGCGTACTCATATTACTCCCTGCACCCCTGTGCGCAAATTCAGATGCAGATACCGAGCATTAACTATCTATTCCGTGCGGAGCCGGAATGCGGGATATAGAGGTAGCTGTTCAGCGTCTGCATCATCTCTGTTTTCCCTTCTTGTTGTATCTAGCTATTTATTCGGAGGTTTTGTATTATAATAGTATACCTTTTCGCTTATCTCTCTTAGATGCTCATGACATGTTGGCTCCGGGTTTTGGGGTTGGTTGAACTGTTTATTGGCCTAATGTATTTAGTAAATTCTGTATATTTTATGAAATGTTTGAAATTGTTTGGGATTTTTAAAGAAACACTAAATATGTGATTGTTGGCTAGCCTAGTCCACGATAGGCGCAATCACGGCCGGTTTAGGATTTGGGGTCGTGACATTATTCTTTAAGGCAAGAACCTAAGCAATATATCATGGACCACAACTTCCTAATATTCTCATGCAAAATCAAGGACAATAAGCAATTCAAAATACGTTTAGGAATACATGTAAGGCACATAAAAGCATGCTCGTGAGTCCTAGAACTACCCAACATAACATAGTAGTAGCTACGCACGGACTCTAGTCACTTCGTGCGTGCGTAGCCCCCGGAAATAAGGACACGCAATTATTTATAATCACCTATGGGGAAAATTCCCCCTTACAAGGTTAGAAAGGAGACTCACCTCATGTCGAACCTACTCCCCGAACCAAGAACGCGCCCCAAACTCCGAACTCTACACCCGAGGATTTGAAACTAGCCAAATGTTACACAAATTCATTAATTTATGCTAAGAATATGGAAATTCTCCTACCCATTTAGTAAATTCACCATTCTTGAAGAAATTCTAAAATCCAACCCCGCACCCACATGCTCGTATTCCAAAAATTCTCGAGGAAACACTCACCCATAGCCTAAGGATCATTAAGATACGATTTCTACTTGATTTCATAGCTAATTCACGGGTAAATTCTCAAATTTTCGAAAGCCCTAGGTTACTACCCCATTCTTGATTTTTCACTAATTTAAGCTAGTAATCCATGCATGAATCTAATATTAGAGTAGAATTTACTTACCTTCAATAACCAGGCCGTTTACCCCTATAAAATGGTAGAAATCGCCCCAAGGAAGAAGAAGATAAGGGAATTGAATTAATTTCCGTGTATAAAAACAAACTGTCTGAACAATGTTACCGCACCTGCGGCTCGAGGACCGCACCTGTAGCTCGAGGACCGGCGGGCAAAGGCTCGCACCTGCGGAAATGGACTAGGAGGCCTGGGCCCGCACATGCGGAGTGGAGACCGCACCTGCGGATCCGCTCCAGCGGAATTTTGTCCGCACCTGCGAGAATTAGCCTGACCACTAGGGGGTCGCACCTACAAGGCTGGGACCGCAGGAGCGGTCTCGTACCTGCGACTAGGCAACCGCACCGGCGGTCACACCAGAACAGGTGCACCAACAACTAATTCAGCTGGTTTTTGGCCTCATATGGTGTTCGGGAGGCACCTGGGCCTACCCGAGCCCCCGTCCAAATATACCAACAAGTCCCAAATCATAATACAGACTCGCTCGAGCCTTTGGATCACCCAAAACAACGCTAAAACTTAAAATCACACCTCAAAACCCCTAGAACCAAACTTAGGAATTTTAAGTTTTCTAGACTTCGCTAACAACGCGCCGAGCCGACCTATACAACTCGGAATGACACCAAATTTTGTGGACAAATCATAAATGACATAACAAAACTATTACCGGTCTCAGAATTCCGTACAGACCTCGATAACATAAAAACACGTTCTAAACTACAATAGGAACTTAAGGAGCTTCTTATTTCAATATTGGGTGCCGAAACACTCCTAGGTCATCAGAAACTCATTCCGAACATACGCCCAGGTCCGGAATCATCATACGAAGCTACCGGAATCGTCGAAACTCGATTCTGAGGTCGTTTACTAAAAATGTTGACCAAAGTCAAACTTGGCCTTAAAGGCCAACCTTAAGGAACCAAATGTTCCTATAGCACTCTAAACACATCCGAATCCCGGACCACCAGTCCCCGCAAGTCATAAATCATAATAAGCCGCTATGGGAAGTTTCATTTAGGGGGAACATGGTCCGATAATGCAAAACAACCGATCAGGTCGTTACAATTTGATTTTCTTCCCAACAAGTGAGATTTTCATTCTTCAATTTTTCACTGAGTCCACCTTTTGAAATGGAAATAGTGAAGTTAATAGGAACTCCTTTCAGTTTTTTTTTCATACGGAGTAATTTGGGCACTAAAGCTAGAAGGAATAACTTATGAATACATAGAAGAAAATATGTCTAACAAAAATCCTTTGCTTCTGAAATACAATCCGATTCACAAGAAAGTTCCTATGCTAATCCATGGTGAAAAGTCAGTCTGTGAATCCCTGGTATCATCGAATACATTGACGAGACATGGCCACTGAATCCATTGCTTTTGACTGATCCCCGTGACAGAGCCGTGACTCGGTTTTGGGCTAAATATGTTGACGATAAGGTATGTTAAGGCTATCACTTATTTCTTTTTGGCATGATCTATATGACACGAACGAAACGAGAAAACACACAGTTTCCATAAATTACTCTATTCTTAGAAATACTAGGGGTGTCTATATTCTTGATTCCCCATGTGAATTATTATTATCTTCTGTTCATAGGTCCCAGAAAAATACGTATTTGATAATGTTTATCCGCAAGGCATATTAATTTTTATGGAATTACGAGAAGATCTTATTAACGTATTTCTTATGCATTTCATGCATTTATACATGTGCATTGACCCATGACCAAATGACGTTATATACGCGTATATATATGTATATGGGATATGGGAAAGGTTATGGCGTTATATACGCACCACCACCTGATCAGCTGGTATACATTGATGATTTGCCCACAGTGGCCGAGATGATATGATGGGATTGACCTCAGAGGCTTGATGATGTTATGTACGTACGGACCTATGTATTACATGACATTTATATGCATATTCATGACATTATAAATATTTCATGATTTACATAGTTATCAAACTTACAGGTTGAGTCCTTTACTCTATGTTTCCTCGATGCTCTTTATATATTTATCTACACGCCTTACATACTCAGTACATTATTCATACTGACGTCCATTTGTTGAGGACACTGCATTCATGCCTGTAGGTATAGATAATTAGTTTGACGAGTCCTCGTGGTAGACGAGATTGGCATTCAGTGAAGGATCAGTAAGACTCCACCTCATTCGGAGTGCAGCCAAGTCTATGAGTCATCGTGTTATAGTTTTACTACAGACTTATGGGTAGGCCGGTACCCTGTCCCATTTGATGTCAGTAAATCCTAGAGGCTTTGTAAAAAAGGTTCATTTTGTACAGTATGTCAGAAGCCTTGCCGGCCCATATGTATTCACGTTTTAAGAATAATAGTTTATTGATACAGTGTTACCCACTTATAGTTATGCCATACGAGTTGTGTACATGTTGGCCCATGATAGTTACAAAGAAAATAAATGAGTTACAGAGTGGTTCGCACGGTCTAGTGCGGCACCGGGTGCCGGCCATGCCTCCCCAGGTCAGGGCGTGACAATTCAAAATCTAAAGAAGAGATTGACCGGCGCTAAAGGAAAATGGTCCTTTGGGCGTACCGTACAACGTCAAAATCTAGTACGGGGGCAACACCATTCTCCCTAGTCTACGGGGCCGAAGCTATGATCCCGGTTGAAGTTGGGGAACCTAGCCTCAGATTTTGGTATACAATGGAAGAGTTGAATCACGAGGCTATGAATACAAGCCTCGAATTGCTAGATGAAAGATGGGAACCCTCCCTCATTCGAATGGCCGCACAGAAACAGCGGATCGAATGGTATTATTATCGAAGAGCCAATCTTCAACACTTTAAAATCAGGGACTTAATTCTGAGAAAAGTCACCCTCAATACTCGAAACCCAAACGAAGGAAAACTCGGCCCAAACTAGGAGGGACCGTATCAGGTCCTAGACATCATTGGAAAAGGATCCTACAAACTTGGCACGATGAACAACGAGCAATTACCAAACAATTGGAACATATCACTCCTCAAACAATATTACTGCTAAGGTACGAACTTTTCCATTTACATTTATATTTTATATTAACTAATTGCAAGTGTTAAATCTAAGACATTGAGAGATTATTTAACTCAAAGTCCTTAGGTGTGAAAGAACACATTGCACTCTTTTTCCCTTAGACCGGTTTTTGTCCCAAATGGGTTTTTTCGGCGAGGTTTTTAATGAGGCAACCATTGTTTGTGCTAACTTAGAGAAATTCAACAGTATCTGAGACTTCTTAACAATCAACCTTGAATGCTGGGGGGCATCACCTTCGAATGTTATAAGGAAAGTACTTCGTGTCAACATTGTCTCAATAGGTAAATTTTGTAAGGGTCAAATGGTCGAACGAACCGTGACCATGTAGATTACTCGAGTCCTAATGGCAAACATGTACGCATGTATAATCTATTGATGAAGTAATTTTTCCTTGCCAGATATTTCATGCCATAGTGAAATTTTTACTTTACAATTTCGTACTTGTGATCTATTATGGAAACTGGCTAAAGGGCCTATCACAACTAAAGTTCGAACAATTGACCTTGGAGACTGTCAACCAAAAAATTGACATGATCATATTACTAAAATCTCAAGATCGTAAGACCTTAAAAAGGCAACCCTCGATTTTATAGGCCACGACCACCCCACTCGGGGACTGATTCTTCGAACAAGTTCAAAGTATAATGGGGAAACAATCCCAAATGGCAAATCCCAAGCTAAAGGATATGGACAAATTAACATGGTTCGGAGACGTTCGATTTACGTTATAAAAAATGCCTTAAAATATTCTCATAAATCGGTTAAAGAGGTTACCATCAGCTAAATTACAAAGAGTTTAGATAATATCAACCCTCGAAGACCCTGATGGGTGCAAAAATCGTTCAAACTCTCAAACAAACTCTTTATTTTATGCTAAGTACAAAACAAAGGGTCTCGACAATATCGACCATCGAAAACCCTAATGGGTACAAAATCGTTCGAACTCTCGAGCAAATTCCTTATTTCATGCTAAGGCATAACAAATTTTATATGATTAAACAATAAACTTTTTAAGCCGAAAAGGGAAAAAGCCATTCTTTTTAAAAGCCATATCGTCCTAATTCAAGAGCCTACAGGCCATTTTATTTATGAGTTCGAGAAATCATCCTCACTCAACTAAAACCCAAGGGTCACCCTACTTTGAGTTCGATCAAGTACTCACTCGATTATAAAGACTACACTAGTCTGACTTCGGTCAAAATTTCCTAAGTTTCAAACTTGTGTACAAAATCTTCACAAGGCATGAATGAAAATAATTTTTCATAAGTCATGAATGAAACAGAATTTTCACAGGGCAGGAAATGAAATAAAGACAAGTCAGAGAGAAAAGAGCTCTTTTATATGTAACGACCCGACCAGTCGTTTTGAGCTCTAGCACGTTGTTCAGCGGTTTGAAGTCATGAGAAGCTTTGTTTCAGATACTATGACCCGTGGGTGTGGTCGGAATTGAATTTAAGGAAGTTTAGAATTGACTTGGAAAGAAAATTCTCATTTCAGAAGCCTTAAGTTGGAAGAATCAACTAAGATTGGAATTTTGAGTAAACAACCTCCGAATCAGGATATGAAGGTTCCTGCAGGTTCGTATGATGATTTCGGACTTGGGTGTATGTCCGGCTCAGGGTTTGGATAACCCGGGAGCGTTTCAACGTATATTGTGGAAGTTAGCATTTTAGAAGGATTTCATGAATTTGGGCTTGAAGTGAATTCTAGTGAGGTTGATGTCCGTTTGGGATTTCGAGTCTAGGAATAGCTCCGTATGGTGATTTTGGAGTTAGGAGCGCGATCAGAAGTAAATTTGGATGTCCGTAGGTCATTTTGGAGTCATTTGGCTAAAGATTGAAATTTGAAGGTTTTTGAGAAATCCGGCCGGAAGTGGAAGTTTTGATATCAAGGTTGGAATGCAATTCCGGAAGTTGGATCAGGTCCGTAATGTTGAATATGACTTGTGTGCAAAATTTGAGGTCAATCGGACGTGATTGGATAGGTTTCGGCATCGGATGTAGAAGTTGGAAATTTCTAAGTTCATAAGGTTGGTATTTGGGTGCGGTTCGTGGTTTTAATGTTGTTTCATGTGATTTGAGGCCTCGAGCAAGTCCACATTATGTTTTGGAATAGGTTAGTATAGATGGACGGGGTTCCGGGGGCCCCGGGTGGATTCCAGGTGGTTAACAGATCAATGTTTGAAGTTGGAGAAGGCTGAAGGCTGCTGTCATCTGGTGTAACCGCATCTGCGAGGCTTCGACCACAGGTGCGGAGCCGCGGGTGCGGCTAAGGGTACCGCAGGTGCGAGTTCTGGGCTGGAGCTGAGGAGGCCGCAAGTGGGGAAGATGGGTCGCACCTGCAGAAGCGTAGGTGCGGAGAAGGGGCCGCAGAAGCGAGAAGTTCTGGGTTGAGTCAGAGCCGCACCTGCGATTGAATTTCCGCAAGAGCGGCTATTGGACCGAAGGTGCGAAAGGAGGCCTGGGCAGAATGTTTTAAAGACGGGTTTATGTCATTTCTCACCCATTTTTTCATTTGTCATAGGCGATTTTTGGAGAGCATTTCGAGGGGGATTTTTTTCAGGCATCAAGATAAGTAAATTCCTTCCGTTTGTTAGATAAATACAAGATTATATGCATGGATTAGGCATGGAAATTGGTAGGAATTTGGGAAATTTTTGAAGAAACCTCGAAAATGTAAATTTGGAATTTAGCCACGAATTTGAGTATGGAATGTAGAGTAAATTGTATGATTGAACTAGTAGGGCTATGGGTAGAATGTATCTTCGAGAATTTCAGATTTCCGAGCACGTGGGCCTGAGGGCATTTTGGTCATTTCTCCGAGCGGGGTTGGGAAAGTATATAATTTGAATTTGTTGTGAGTATTCAGATGAATTTTCATTGCTTTGCCGTTATGTGGTAGTTTCAGAGCGTTGTGCATCTGTTGGAGTCATCGGAAGGGCTTGGAAGCCGGTATTGGAATTTCAGAGCGAGGTAAGTCTTCTTTCTAACTTTGTGAGGAGGAATCATCCCCCTAGGTGAATTAATTAAGTATATGCCATTACTTTTGGGGTACACGTACACACGAGGTGACGGGAGTCCGTGCGTAGCTACTATTATGCCATGTCCGGGTAGCCTAGGACCCACTAGCATGCCTTACCTGTTGTAGCAGTGATCTTGTCTGTGATGTTAGACTGCTAATATGACCGGAATTGTAATTTAATGACTAAGGAAGATTAGGGTTATTCTAAATCATCTAAAAAGAGAATTTACTTCCTTCGCGGGCAATTGTATTTCTGAATAAGGTTGTGTTATTAAACGTTATATAAAACTCGGCAAGTGTATTTCGAAAAAGGGATTTAAATACTATTTTTGGTTTTTAAAAGGAGAATCGGTCATTTACTTGAGTATTTGTGTTCCTGACGTATTCGGGGTGGATTGTTGATTGTGCATGTCTGCATGTGACCGCTCGCAATTTACATTCCGCGAGCGGAGTGTTATTTCTCCTACTCTCATGGGAGCAGGCGTACGCCACGGTGGATTTAGAATGCACTTTTAGTACAGGCCGTTTGATCCTGGGCAGTGCATAGATATGATTATTATATTAAGAGGTGCACTTATGGGACGGGCCGTTCAATCCTCGGTAGTGCACAAAGAGGATTATTATATTGAGAGAATCACTTTTGTTACGGGCCATTCGATCCTCGGTAGTGCAAAGAGGATTATTATATTGAGAGATGCACTTTTGGTACGGGCCGTTCGATCCTCGGCAGTGCATAGACATGAGTAGTTTATTGAGAGGTGCACTTTTGGTATGGGCCATTTGATCCTCGGCAATGCACAGAGTGATTATTACGACGGATCAGGCTAGTTTTCTTTATCCCGTATGCGCATGCTAAACTGTTAAATGCTTTCTACATGATTTTGAAGTGATAAGATATTTGGGAGAAAATAAAGAGGGAATTTTTTATTTAAAATATTTGGAAAATGATGAGAAAGTGGTATCTGTTGTTTATTTCCAGTATTTACTTGGAGTTCAGTGCCTTACATACATGCTGCTTTGCTGCCTTTACATGCTTATCGTGTTCGTCTTACACTGTTAAATAAATTTGCTGGACCTTAGTGAGTGTCTAATTCGACCTCTCGTCACTACCTCTTTGAGGTTAGGCAGGCGACTTACTGAGTACACATTATTTTTTTTACTCATGCTACACTTGCTGTGTATTTTATTGCACAGGTACTTTCAGAGCAATGTGGAGGATTGGGAGACTTAGGCGAGCTTCATCATCCTGAGGTGATCCGCAGCTGACAGAGTCTCCTTCGTATTGTATTTATTTCATTTTTAACTTCCTTGTCCAGTTGTATTTCGGATAGGCTTTGTAATGATTATAAGTTCTTAGAAATTGCTCATGTACTTGTGACACCGGGTTCTGGGAGATATGTTGGGTTATAATTGTTAAAGTGTAGTATTCAAAATTTTTTTCCTAATTGACAAATTTTTATTTGGTTATTATGTAATAAAGTGAAAGGAAATGTTTTCATAAATGTTAAAATCGGAAAGTTATTTCAATTAATTAATGATTTGTCTTGCCTAACATTGATGTCCGACGCCATCACGACCACAGGAATTTTGGATCGTGACAAGATGGAATCAGAGCGCTAGGTTCCCGTAGGTCTCATGAGTCACGAGCGAGTCTATTAGAGTCTTGTAGATCGGTACGGAGACGTCTGTACTTATCTTCAAGAGGCTACATGGCTGTTAGGAGTACTTCCCTTCTTGATTCCTCATCATGCGAGTTGATTCCTTTGAGGCTTATGCCTATGTTCATTCATACTCAATATTACGCATCGCGAAGAGCTTGCTATGGATCGGGAATTTGAGGAATGGTAATGGCGCTACCAATGTAGTTCGAGATGCTTCCATGTGTAATTGGTTGGGGCTGTTGTTATGGCCCTGTAGAAGGATAATATATTGTTTCAACTCAGTAGCTATGTTTTCGGGAGCCTTAAAGCTGTGCTCATGTAGTGATGATGCTTGCGATTGGCTATCATGTGATGTAGATATGATGATAGAATGCTTGCCCGTATGTTGGGGGTGATGATGGTTTGAAGGGAGGTCTTCTCAGAGTTTGATTTCGAGATTTCAGTGTTTGTTCCGGCAGGGGGAAAGGCATTTGGATTCTAAATGGTCTGGTTGGAGTTGATAAAGTAGTAAGACTCGGTGTCTTCAAGTGAGATGGGATATGCACCGGTGGCGTGTAGCCGTTGTCATTGATCGAATGGAATGTGTTAAGTTTGTCGGTGCTATGGTTTCTTCGGTTGCGTGGGGTCAGAGTATTGAAGAATGCGGTTAGCAGAGATTGATCCTGAAGTAAGGCTAGGCTGTGGTTCAATTTTTAGGAGGCCGGGTGTAAGAAGCGGAAGTCGAGCAATTGCAAAGTGAGGGAAGCGGCAGCGTGGCTTGGAATTTGAAGATATTGTCGCTCATTTAATGGATGTCCATGAGGAGCGGACGAACTAGTAAATTGGTAAAAGAAGCAGGGCGTAGGATGTGGTATTAAAGTCGCAGGGAGCATGCATTTCAACGTCGTTGGAAGGTGTCCGCGGGTGATTTCCACAGGTGGGTTATCTTCTGTGAATAGGTTAGAGATGGCGGGGTTGGCAAGTCTCGGTGAGGAGTTCTAGTGGCTAGTCGGTAGGAGGAAGAATGTGTGAATGATGCTAGAGAAACTGCGTATTTAGGGAGTGCTAGCAAGAGGATCCGAAAGAGTTGGACGGATTGGGTGAGATAGATCGCGTTATCAAAGGATAAAGGATCTCAGCAAGGTCTAGAGTGGTGCAAGGAGTAGCTAAGTGGGGGAGTCCCGCCATCTGCAGTTGGGTTGTAGGGTTGTCTCTACATAGGGTCGCGGATTGTCAGCGTGTTGGCACATTATTTCAGCTAAGGGAAAGGAGTAAAATGGTGATTGTGTGTGGGATTCGATGAATATGTGCAAAAGTTGGCCCTGTCGGGCTAGGGTTAGGCTTTGGAAGATTCAGGATTTATGCTTAAGGCATGGGCGAGTTGTAAGGATAGTGACTCAGTCACGTGTTTCCTTGAAAGGGGTGTTCCTGTGCTAGAAGAGCCTTGGAGTTGATTGTATTCGGGGCCAGTCATAGTGGGTGACTCTCAATAGCAGTCCTAGTGAGTTCAAAAGTTAAGAATGCGGCGCTTAAGGATTTCAGGCAGCAGTATGATCGAGAATCAAGCTTTTGCAGAGTAATTTTTGAGAAAAAAGAAGATGGTTGGGATGTTCTATGTTATGGTCAGCATGCAAAGATTGAGAGAAGTTGCTATTATTCCTGAGGCAATTGAAGATGATTAAAAGAAGATAGATTGATTAGCCATGGTTTAATCCGGAGTGAGTGGAATAAACTCCGGATTGAAGAAAAGATTGTCAGAAGGGTATGATACGGGTTGCGGAATTTAGGCAGCATAGTTTCGTGAATCAAGGTCACTCGGGATGAGTGAGGGTTGAGTTCGCTATGGGTTGAGGGAAGTTGATATTATTCCTGAGGCAATTGAAGATGATTAAAAGAAGATAGATTGATTAGCCATGGTTTAATCCGGAGTGAGTGGAATAAACTCCGGATTGAAGAAAAGATTGTCAGAAGGGTATGATACGGGTTGCGGAATTTAGGCAGCATAGTTTCGTGAATCAAGGTCACTCGGGATGAGTGAGGGTTGAGTTCGCTATGGGTTGAGGGAAGTTGATATTATTCCTGAGGCAATTAAAGATGGTTAAAAGTAGATAGATTGATTATCCATGGTTGAAATGGTACATTTGCGGCAGTGATCGGTTCCTTTGACGTGATTTAGTTATGTATGTGGTTTGTGCCGGTGTGTGCGGGGCTTGTCGGTCGTCGTATCGGATTTTATGTTGGAGCATTTGAGTGATATGGCCTACCAGGTGTAGGCGGACCCCGGAAGGGTTATGGTGGTATAGGCTACTACTTAAGGATTTGCATGATTGGGTGAGAGTGAGAATTCACTCGTGTGTTGAGATGGTACTCTTGAATTGAGTTAAGTAAAAGGTTTCTATGTGATTAAGTGTTTACCCTATTGGTGATTCAGAAGTTATGATGGAATTCTTGTGCTAACTCATATTGGTAGGTTAGGTGCGGTAAGCAGTATGTAACTGGGAGTAAGAATCAAGATTGTGGTTCGGTGTTGATAAGGATGTCATGAGCTTGGAAGAGCAAGGAAAAGTGATTTGAAAGTTCAATATAAGCTGGTTTTATCTTCAGTGTCACCTGAGATTGAGATTCGATGGAAGAGGCTTTGTACTCTGGTTATGAGTTCTTGAATTTTCTTACAGCGTAGTATGGCCAGTGGTGGATGGGAAAACTTGTTTCCTTGTGCGTGGAAGATCGTGGAAGCGTGACCGCGAAAAGATTGTATAAAGTGTGACATGTAGTCACTTGATGGATTGAAGATTTGGACTGAGTTTAAAGAAGTGCAATATTGCTTAATTGAGAATTTATGCCTGGAAGGCGTTCAGTCCAGTTGAGTATGGATTTTGGGGTGTTGTCCCAATGATGATGGTTGTTCTTGTGTATTATGAGAGAATGTGGGTTAATATGGACCCAGGTAAAAGCTATTAGCTTAGTTGGTGCGAGCAAGGTAGACTCGATGCTTGTGGATGGATTTAAATATGATTATGGGCTGAGTATGAGCCAGGCATGTTCATTTCAGTAGAGCGTTTTTCATGGAAAGGTATTAGAACAACGGGTGTTGTTCCGACTTTGTCAAATTCATGCGTTATTATGATTGTGCCGTGTGAGTTGTGAAACGGCTTGATAATTTCCTATGGGTTGAGGTCCCGCGTAGTAGGGATGTTATGTGAGCAGGATAGCTCTTGAGATCCAGAGTGTATATATATATATCGCACCTCAGTTGTGTTTGAGTTTTGTTGCATATGGCTTTATCAGTCTCCCCAGGATGGTATTATATACTTAGCGTGCTTGTCACGACCCAAAATCCCACACGGGTCGTGATGGCGCCCAACACCGGAGTCAGGCAAGCCAACAGTTGTTTACTAGTGAGGTTTTCCTTATTAACATATAAATCCCACGTATTTCCCAAAATTTTAAAATAACTTATTTAAATAAAAGTGGAAACATTTACAAATTTTTAATACATACGGCCAAAAATGACCGTGATCCAATATATATATATATATATATATATATAGAATCCCAAAATAAGAGTCTACTATGTGTGTGCCAGGAACTATTGTCACAAGTAAACATGCGAACTAGTAGAATATACAAAATATAATACAAGACTGTACTGCTGTCTGAGAGGAATAGAAAGAATATATACAAAACATAACTCCATAGCACAACTGAGAAACGTCAGGGGGTGCAGCTCACCGTGGAGTCCGGTACAAAAGATAAGTCATGCTCCGGTCGGATAACCAGAAACACCAGCCTTAGAACCTGTACAATTAAGTACATAAGTGCAGCATGAGTAAATAATATAAATGTACCCAGTGAGTATCCCGCATAACCTCGAAGAGGTAGTGACGAGAGGTCGACATGACACTCACTACGGTCCAACAATAATAATGTAAACAGGATATATGGAATGCAGTAGACATGTGAGACAATAAGCAGCAGATATCTATCAAATACAGAAAACCAGGTAAATACTGAAAATAAGCAACAATGTATACTTTCCCGTTTCCCCCGAATATATGTCAAGTCAATAACAATGGAAAACAGTACCCAATAGCCTCAAGCACACACAAGGGTAGGACAATGGGCCTGAGTCATAAGGAAATATCTAGACACTAACTCATATATATATTTAGTTAACATAAAGCTCCCCTCGATCGCGAACCATACCTGCGACTCGAGTGCTGACTCATATATATAATTAACATAAATCTCCCCTCGATCGCGAATTATACCTGCGACTCGAGTGCTGACTCATATATTTAATTAACATACAGCTCCCCTCGATCGCGAATCATACCTGCGACTCGAGTGCTGACTCTTATATATAATTAACATAAAGCTCCCCTCGATCGCGAACCATACCTGCGACTCGAGTGCTGACTCTTATATATAATTAACATATATATATATATATATGTATACACCAGACTTATCAATAAGCTTAGTAGAGGCTATACTTGTAACAAAGGTCTATTCACCTGAATTTCAGAGGAAACTATCTACCATTTTTGCATACTAGTTCAAAGTTAATAAGAAAATTGGTTCAAAGATGATAAACAACTCAAAGTTTTGCTAAAGATACACATAAGGCACGTAATGGCATGCTCGTGAGCCCTAAAGCTACCCGACATGATAAAATAGTCGCTACGTATGGACTCTCATCATGTGGTACGCACGTAGCCCCCAAAACAATTACACACAACATATATAACACCTATGGGGACAATTCCCTCTTAAAAGGTTAGAAAGGAGACTCACATCGTGTCGAATCTACCCCTCGGACCAAGGATGCGCCTGAATCACCTAACTCTACACCCGAGGACTCGCAACTAGCCAAACACGGTACAATGACATCAATGCATGCTCAAAATAGGGAAAACTATCCTAATTTTTCAATAACTCAACATTCTTGAGAAATTCCCAAAATCCAACACCGGGCCCACACGCTCGGATTCCAAAAATTCTCGAAGGGATCACTCAACCGAAGCTTAAGGATCATAATTATGTGATTTATACTTGAATTCATGGCCTTAAACGGATAATTCACAAGTTCTTCAAAGCCCTAAAGTTACTACCCAGTTTCATGAATTTGCTATTTTAAAAGAGAGATTAACTAGGAATTTATGTTTAAAACTAGTGTTAAGTAAGGAATTTACTTACCTTGGCTGTAGCTTGGGTGACCCCTCTTGGAAGCTCTCACTAACTCAAGGAAGAAGATGAAAATTGGGGAAAAATGACCCAATCCCGTATATAAATTAACTGCCCAGTTTTTCCTTAACCGCGATCGCGACATGGGGCTCGCGATCGCAAAAGCCAACTGGCCAGACCTCTGCGAATGCGGAGGAGGTCCTGCAATCGCGAAGGGCAATTATGCCTGGCCCCGATCTAACTCTATGCGAACGCGAGGGAGAGGATGCGATCGCGAAGGCCAATGAACCAAACTTCCACGATGGCGAAGAGAAATCAGCAGCCCAACCCAATTCCTTCTCCGTGATAGCGACCCTCCTTTCGCTATCGCGAAGAAGGAAACCAGACATCAAAAATCTAGATTTTCAAACTTAGATCCCGGGGGTCCAAAAATCACCCGAGCCCCTCGGGACCCTATCTAAAATCACCGGCAAGTCTGTATTCATGATACAGACTCGCTCAAACTTCCGGAACGTGAAAAACAACAACGAAGCTCATAATTCAACCCCAAAACCAAATTGAATCAAACTTAAGAACTTAAGATTCTAGAATTCACTTCAATGCACCGAACATGCCTATACTACTCGGAATGACCTCAAATTTTGCAGACAAGTCACAAATGACATAAAGGAACTATTCCCGGTTCCAAAATTCCATTCGGACCTCGATAACACCAAAACACATCCCAAACTAAAATACGAACTTAAGGAACTTGTTATTTCAATCTTGCGCGCTGAAATGCCCCGGTTCATCAGAAACCCAATCCGAACGTACGCCCAGGTCCGAAATCATCACACAAAGCTACGGGAACTGACGAAACTCGATTCCGAGGTCGTTTACCCAAAATGTTGACCGAAGTCAAACTTGGCCTTAAAGGCCAACCTTAAGGAACAAATTGTTCCTATTGTACTCTAAACACCTCCGAATCCCGGACCACCAGTCCCCGCAAGTCATAAATCATAAAATGCCGCTATGGGAAGTTTCATTTAGGGAACAGGGTCCGATAATGCAAAACGACCAGTCGGGTCGTTACATTCTCCACTTCTTAAACAAACATTCATCCTCGAACGAGTCTTGAATCATACCTGAAGTGATGAATATGTGTGGATATCTGCTCCGCATGCCCTCCTCGGACTCCCAAGTCACCTCCTCAGCTGGTTGGCCTCTCCACTGGACCTTTACCACAGAAACTATCTTGGACCTCAACTGGCGGTCCTGCCTATCAACAATAGCAACTGGCTCCTCCTCGTAGCCTAACTTCTCATCTAACTGAATAGTGCTGTAATCAACCACATGGGAGAAGTCGGCGTGATACCTGTGAAGCATGGACACGTGGAAAACCGAATGAACTCCTGATAAGGCTGGGGGTAAAGCAAGCTCATAAGCGACCTCTCCGACTTGCCTCAACACCTCGAACAGACCTATAAACCTGGGGCTCAACTTGCCCTTCTTCCCAAATCTTATAATACCCTTCATCGGCGAAACCTTCAGCATAACCTTATCTCCCTCCATGAATGCTACATCACGCGCCCGCTGATCTGCGTAACTCTTCTGCCTAGACTGTGCTGTGCGGAGCCTCTCCTGAATTATCTTCACTCTCTCCAGAGCATCTCTCACCAGATCTGTGCTGTATAACTTGGCCTCGCCAGGCTCAAACCACCCGATAGGAGAACGGCACCGCCGACCATATAAAGCCTCAAATGGA
Source organism: Nicotiana paniculata (assembly GCA_005239505.1). Lineage (NCBI taxonomy): Eukaryota > Viridiplantae > Streptophyta > Magnoliopsida > Solanales > Solanaceae > Nicotiana > Nicotiana paniculata. The sequence goes on along the minus strand of ML349730.1, from coordinate 23,267 downwards.
GCCATCTCGATGCTGGTCTGATAACTATTATTGTATGCAAACTCTGCCAAAGGCAAGAGCTGGTCCCACTGACCCCCAAAATCAATCACACACGCCCTTAGCATATCCTCTAATATCTGAACCGTGTGCTCTGACTGGCCATCGGTCTGAGGGTGAAATGCCGACTTAGGTCTATCTGAGTGCCCATCTCACTGTGAAAAGCTCTCCGGAAGTGCAAAGTGAACTGAGGACCTAGATCTGATATAATGGACACCGACACACCATGCAACCGGAATATCTCCTGAATGTAGATCTGGGCTAACCTCTTAGAAGTGTAAGTAGTAGCCGCATGAATGAAATGCGCCGATTTGGTCAATCTATCCACAATGACCCAAACCGCGTCAACCTTCCGCAAAGTCCGAGGCAACCCAACCACGAAGTCCATTGAGATGCGCTCCCACTTCCACTCAGGAATGGGCATCTACTGAAGTAGGCCTCCTGGCCTTTGGTGCTTATACTTCACCTGCTGGCAATTAAGACACCTAGCCACATACCCCACAATGTCCTTCTTCATCCGCCTCCACCAGAAATGCTACTTCAAGTCACGATACATCTTCGTCGCTCCTGGATGAACAAAATACCAAGAACTGTGTGCCTCTGCTAGAATCCTCTCCCTCAGGCCATCAACATTAGGAAAACACAATCGGCCCTGGAGTCTCATAACTCCATCCTCGCCCAAGGTAACCTCCTTGGACCTACCCTGGACTACCGTCTCCCGAAGCTGTGCTAGACATGGACCATCAAACTGTCAGCCTTAATCTCTCCCAATAATGAAGACTGGGCAACCACATGAGCTAGAACTCGAAGAGGCTCCAAAAGGTCCAATCTCAGCAGGCGGTTGGCCAAGGACTTAATGTCCAAGGCTAAAGGGTCTCTCCTCATCTGCAATGTAGGCCAAGCTACCCATACTCTCTGCCCTCATGCTCAAAGCATCCGCCACCATATTTGCCTTGCCCGGGTGATACAAAATAGTGATATCATAGTTCTTCAACAAATTGAGCCACCTCCGCCTCCTCAAATTAAGGTCCCTCTGCTTAAACAAATGCTGCAAACTGTGGTGGTCAGTGTAGACCTCACAAGATACACCATACAAGTAGTGCCGCCAAATCTTCATAGCATGGACAATCAACCGCCAACTCCAAGTCGTGCACTGGGTAATTCTTCTCATGAACCTTCAGCTGACGCGAAGAATAGGCAATGACTCTCCCATCATGCATCAACACACATCCCAACCCGACGCGTGAAGCTTCGCAATACACCGTATACATCCCAGAATCAGACGACAAAGCTAGAACTGGTGCTGAGGTCAATGCTGACTTGAGTTTCTGAATGCTCGCCTCACAATCGTTGGACCATCGAAACGGGGCATTTTTTTTATTCAATCTAGTCAGTGGAGCTGCAATAGAAGAGAATCCCTCCACGAATATACGATAATAGCCTTCTAGACCGAGAAAACTCCTGATCTCTGAAGCTGAAGTAGGACGCGGCCAACTCTGAACTGCCTCGACCTTCTAAGGATCAACCTTGATACCCTCTCCGAATACCACATGCCCCAAGAATGCCACAGACTCTAACCAGAACTCGCACTTAGAGAACTTATCATATAGCTTCTGCTCTCGCAAGGTCTGAAGCACAACTCTCAAATGCTGCTCGTGCTCACCCAGGATCTATGAGTAGATCAAGATGTCATGAATGAAGACAATGACGAAGGAATAAACATACAGCCTGAACACTCTATTTATCAAGTCCATAAATTGTGCTGGGGCATCAGTCAAGCCAAAGGACATCACTAGAAACTCGTAGTGGCCATATCTGGTGCGAAATGCAGTTTTCGGGACATCTGAAGCCCGAATATTAAACTGGTGATAACCTGATCTCAGATCAATCTTAGAGAACACATGAGCACCTTGCAACTGGTCAAACAAATCATCAATGCGCGATAGAGGATATTTGTTCTTGATGGTCACCTTATTCAACTGGCGGTAATCAATGCACATCCGCATAGACCCATCCTTCTTCTTCAAAAATAAGACTGGAGCGCCCCACGGCGACACACTTAGCCTGATGAATCCCTTGACCAACAACTCCTCAAGATTCTTTTTCAGCTCCTTTAGCTCCTTAGGAGCCATACGGTACGGGGGAATGGAGATAGGCTGAGTTTCTGGAGCCAAATCAATACAGAAATCAATGTCCCGATCTGGAGGTATGCCGGGTAGGTCTGAACGAAATACATCTGGGAACTCTCGAACAATAGGAACTGAATCAATGGTAGGAGACTCGACGGTGGTGTCCCTCACATAAGCAAGGTAAGCCAAACACCCCTTCTCGACCATATGCCGAGCCTTCATAAAGGAGATGACCCGGCTGGATGCACTAACTGAAGAACCCCTCCACTCCAGCCTAGGTGAATAAGGCATGACTAAAGTAACTGTTTGGCATGGAAATCAAGCACGACATGATAAGGAGATAGCCAATACATGCCTAGAATAACCTCAAAATCAACCATGTCGAGCAATAAAAGGTCAGCTCTGGTCTCGAACCCACAGAAGGTGATCACACAAGATTGATACACCCGGTCTACCACCACAGAATCGCCCGCCGGAGTGGACACATACATAGGAGATCCCAAGGACTCACGAGGAACATCCAGAAAAGGAGAAAATAGGGCTGAAACATATGAATAAGTGGATCATGGATCAAACAATACTGAGGCCTCTCTACCACATACTGAGATAATACATGTGATCATGGTGTCTGAGGCAACTGCATGTGATCTGGCCGGAATGGCATAAAACCTGGCTGGAGCACCTGAAGACTGAGCCCCACCGGAGTGAACAGGAGCTGCCTGACCTCCCCCTAATTGGAATCCACCTATAGGACGACCCCTGCTGACCTGACCTCCACCTCTAGGTGGCCGGACTGCTGGTGTTGAACTCATAGGCTGATAACCCTGCTGTACTACCTTGCCCCGAAACCGGGGACAAGCCCTCTTCACATGGCCCAGATCCCCGCACTCGTAACATCTCACAAGTGACATATCCTGCTGTCCCGAAGAAGGAGAATCCTGAATGGCTGGAGGGCGATGTGAGCCCTGGGCATAACACTGAAATAGGAACTGGAGGATCTCTTGCGACTGGAGTAACCACTAGGAGAACTGTGGATGGCTGGAGGACGGTAGGAGCACTCTAGCATGGCACTGAACTGAGGCCTCGCTAGAACACCCCTAGGAGGTAGTGGAGGTGCTGCATATGAAGGCCTGCTGGACTGACCGCCTCCAAACTGACCCCTGACCCTAGCTGGGGCACCCTTGAAATCACCTGTAAATCTGGCCCTCTTGTCCTGCTGACCCTGCTCCTCAATCGATATCCCTCAATCCGTCAAGCTATCTCGACCACAAGCTGGTACGGGGTACCCATCTCTACCTCTCTGGCCATAGAGGTCCTAATACCTAGATGTAAGCCTGCCAGGAACAGCCGCACCCTCTCAGCATCAGTAGGCAATATCATAAGGGCATGGCGGGATAGCTCTGAAAATCTTGCCTCATAATCAGTCACGGACATCTGCCGCTCAAAATGACCCCGAAGCTCCTCCCTCTCAGAAGGTGGAATGTATTTCTCCAGAAATAGCTGAGTAAACTGACTCTAGGTAACAAGAGGAGAATCTACTGGCCTGCTGAGAATGTATGACTGTCACCAGCAGCGAGCTCTGCTCTCTAGCTGAAATGTAGTGATGTCTACCCCATGCGACTCCAAGCTCCTCATGTTGTGCAGTCTGTCCCTGCACCTGTCGATGAAATCCTGGGCATCCTCACCCCGCTCACCCCCGAAGATTGGAGGGAGAAGTCGGGTCCATCTATCTAGCAACTTCTGCTGGTCGCCCTCTATAACTGGCCTGGGCTCTAGCGCTGCTGCTACAGGCTGAACCCCACCCACGGGAGGTGCACCCGGAGTGTGGTGTGCTGCCGCTGCCTGTCCTGTGGCCTGAGCGGTAGGGGTCTGGACTCCCCTTCCCGCCTGGGAAGTGGCAGGATCTGGTGGAAGTATGCCTGCCTGGGACATAGTGTCCATGAATCTCATCATACGGCCCATGACCTCCTGGAAGCCTAGCGCCGTCATAAAGTCTGCTGGAGCAGGATCTACTGGAGGCACCTCATCCTGCTCCTCTGGTGGTGCGACTAGTACAGCTTTGGGACACCCTCGCCACCTACCTCGGGCAGGTGCCCTACCCCTGCCCCTACCGTGGCCTCGAGCGATGGGGGTAGCAGCCTCTCCCGGATCAGGAAAATGAGATGCACGCGTTCTCACCATCTGTGAGAGAAGAAAAGAACAAATTTGAGTACATCATCGATTGCACGAGAGAATGGGAACAAATAGAGGTATCCTAACACCCTGTAGCCTCCTGAAGATAAGTACAGACGTCTCCGTACCGATCCGCAAGACTCTACTGGGTTTGCCCGTGACTCGTGAGACTTACGTGAACCTAGTACTCTGATACCATGTTGTCACAACCCAAAATCCCACACGGGTCATGATGGCGCCCAACACCGGAGCCAGGCAAGCCAACAATTGTTTACTAGTAAGGTTTTCCTTATTAACATATAAATCCCACGCATTTCCCAAAATGTTAAACTTAACTTATTTAAATAAAAGCGGAAACATTTACTAATTTTTAATGCATATGGCCAAAAATGATCGTGATCATATATATATATATGATCACGATCATTTTTGGCCATATATATATATACAGTCCCAAAATAAGAGTCTACTATGTGTGTGCTAGGAACTAGTGTCACAAGTCAACATGCGAACTAATAAAATATACAAAATATAATACAAGACTATACTGCTGTCTGAGAGGAATAGACAGAATATAGAAAAAAGATAACACCATAGCACAGCTGAGAAACGTCAAAGGGTCCAGCTCACCGTGGAGTCCGGTACGGAAGATAAGTCAAGCTCTGGTCGGATAACCAGAAACACCAGTCTCAGAACTTGTACAATTAAGTACAGAAGTGCATCATGAGTACATAATATAAATGTACCCAGTGAGTATCCCGCCTAACCTCAAAAAGGTAGTGACGTGAGGTCGACATGACACTCACTACGGTCCAACAGAAATAATGTAAACAGGATATACGAAATGCAGTAGACATGTGAGAGAGTAAGCAGCAGATATCTATCAAATATAGAAAACCAGGTAAGTTACACTTTCCTGTTTCCCCTGAATATCTGTCAAGTCGATATAAATGGAAAACAGTACCCAATATCCTCAAGCGCACACGAGGGTAGGACAACGGGCCTGAGTCATAAGGAAATATCTAGACACTAACTCATATATATATTTAGTTAACATAAATCTCCCCTCGATCGCGAACCGTACTTGCGACTCGAGTGCTGACTCATATATATAATTAACATAAAGCTCCCCTCGATCGCGAATCATACCTGCGACTCGAGTGCTGACTCATATATTTAATTAACATAAATCTCCCCTCGATCGCGAATCATACCTGCGACTCGAGTGCTGACTTATATATTTAATTAACATAAAGCTCCCCTCGATCGCGAATCATACCTGCGACTCGTGTGCTGACTCTTATATATATTTAACATAAAGCTCCCCTCGATAGCGAATCATACCTGTGACTCGAGTGCTAACTCTTACATATATATATATATATATATACCGGACTTAGTAATAAGCTTAGTAGAGGCTATACTTGTAACAAAGGTCTATTCACCGGAATTTCAGAGGCAACTCTCTACCATTTTTGCATACTAGTTCAAAGTTAATAAGCATATTGGTTCAAAGATGATAAACAACTCAAAGTTTGGCTAAATATACACATAAGGCATGTAATGGCATGCTCGTGAGTCCTAAAGCTACCCGAAATGATAAAATAGTCACTACGTACAGACTCTCGTCACGTGGTACGCACGTAGTCCCAAAAAAAATTACACACAACATATATAACACCTATGGGGACAATTTCCTCTTACAAGGTTAGAAAGGAGACTCACCTCGTGTCAAATCTACCCCACGGACCGAGGATGCGCCCGAATCTCCTAACTCTACACCCGAGGACTCGCAACTAGCCAAATACGGTACAATGACATCAATGCATGCTTAAAATAGGGAAAATTATCCTAATTTTTCAATAACTCAACATTCTTGAGAAATTCCCAAAATCCAACCTCGGACCCGCACGCTCGGATTCAAAAAATTCTCGAAGGGATCACTCAACGAAGCCTGAGGATCATAATTATATGATTTATACTTGAATTCATGGCCTTAAACGGATAATTCACAAGTTCTTCAAAAGCCACAAAGTTACTACCCAATTTCATGAATTTGATATTTTAAAAGAGAGATTAACTAGGAATTTATGTTTAAAACTAGTGTTAAGTAAGGAATTTACTTACCTTGGCACTAGGTTGGGTGACCCCTCTTGGAAGCTCTCACTAACTCAAGGAAGAAGATGAAAATGGGGGAAAAAATGACCCAATCCCGTATATAAATTAACTGCCCAGTTTTTCCTTAACCACGATCATGACATGGGGCCCGCGATCGTGAAAGCCAAATTTCCAGACCTCTGCGAATGCGGAGGAGTCCTGCGATCGCGAAGGGCAATTATGCCTGGCCCCGATCTAACTCTATGCGAATGCGAGGGAGAGGATGCGATGGCAAAGACCAAGGACCCAACCTTCTTCAATCGCGAAGAGTTATCTGCAATCGCAAAGAGCAATCAGCAGCCCAGCCCAATTCCTTCTCCGTGATCGCGACCCTCCTTCCGCGATCGCGAAGAAGGAAACCAGACATCAAAAATCTGGTTTTTCAAACATAGCTCCCAGGGGTCCAAAACTCACCCGAGCCCCTCGGGACACCGTCTAAAAGCACTGGAAAGTCTGTATTCATGATACGGACTCGCTCGAACTTTTGGAACATGAAAAACAACAACGAAACTCAGAATTCAACCCCAAAACCAAATTGAATCAAACTTAAGAACTTAAGATTCTAGAATTCACTTCAATGCACCGAATATGCCTATACTACTCGGAATGACCTCAAATTTTGCAGATAAGTCATAAATGAAATAACGGAACTATTCCCGATCTCGAAATTCCGTTTAGATCTCGATAAAACCAAAATATGTCCCAAACTAAAATATGAACTTAAGGAACTTATTTCAATCTTGGGCGCCGAAATGCCCCCGTGTCATCAGAAACCCAATTCGAGCATACGCCCAGGTCCGAAATCATCACACGAATATATCAAAACCGACAAAACTCGATTCCAAGGTCGTTTACCCAAAATGTTGACCGAAGTCAAACTTGGCCTTAAAGGCCAACCTTAATGAACCAATTGTTCCTATTGCACTCTAAACACCTCCGAATCCCGGACCAGCATTCCCCGTAAGTCATAAATCATAAAATTTCGCTATGGGAAGTTTTATTTAGGGGAACGGGGTCTGATAATGCAAAACGACTAGTCGGGTCGTTACAGTGTTTGTGATCGATGTTTAGTAATTTGTAATAGTGAGAAAATCAGCTCCGTATATATATATATATATATATATATATATATATATATATATATATATATATCTTCTTATGTAAATTTTATGTGGGATCGGGTGGCACGCTGCCACAGGTATGTTATTCGGATCGCGTTGCACGCCGCAACAGTGTGATGATGAGAAGGGTTAATATGTATTTATTTTCTTTTATTTTATTTCCTAATTTATGAGAAAAGTTCATAGTAGTTGCGTGAGTTGAATAGTCCCTTCCTGAGTCATTTCTTATTTAATATGTTCGAGCTATGGCCTATTGGCAATGTGATATAATGTGAGGTTGTTGGTCATGTTGGGTTGGTTTGTTATTTTAGTAGTTCATACTGGGTGAGACAAGATTTTCGGATCAGGGATCAGTGCGATAAGGTTATGCGAAGTGTATATTAAAGAACAAATACCATTATTCAGGTTTATAATGAAGTGATGATTCTAGTCAAGATGAGGTATTCAAGTATTTGTTAACTCTGCAGTTGAGTATGCATTTCTGCGCATTTCCTCCGTTGTGGTGGTATCGTCAACATTATAGCAGGATGTATGTATATATATATATATATATCACGAGGTGCATTGGGAACACCAGATTCATGAATTTTTGGATATCAGGGTTCATGGAGTGTCATTGTGGCCATATGATGAGTTATGCGGTGCATGGTGCTGATTCAGCAAAGGTATGTAGTCACGTTCTGGTATGTCATGTGGAAATTGATTCAGTGTTATATATTGGAGCTAGGTCTGGTATTTGTTATACGGATAAAAGAAGAAATCTTCAGATGTGATCAAGCTAATGTACTCAACTGGGTTGTGATAGCAAAGGCAAGTGCTCGAGGTGTTAAACAGTGATTTCAGATAACTCTAGAGCAGTTCTTAGCACGTTCGAGGATGAACGTCGGTTTAAGTGGGGGAGAATGTAATGACCCGACCAGTCGTCTTGAGATCTAGCGCGTCGTTCAACGGTTTGAAGTCATGAGCAGCTTCGTTTCAGGCACTATGACCCGTGGGCGTGGTCAGAATTGAATTTCAGGAAGTTTAGAATTGACTTGGAAATAAAATTCTCATTTCAGAAGCCTTAAGTTGGAAGAATCAACTAAGATTGGAATTTTGAGTAAACGACCTACGAATCAGGATTTGAAGGTTCCTGCAGGTTCGTATGATGATTTCAGACTTGGGTGTATGTCCGGCTCGGGTTTTGGATAAATCGGGAGCGTTTCAGCGTATATTGTGGAAGTTAGCATTTTAGAAAGATTTCATGAATTTAAGCTTGAAGTTCATTCTAGTGAGGTTGATGTCCGTTTGGGATTCCTAGTCTAAGAATAGCTCCGTATGGTGATTCTGGAGTTGGGAGCGCGATCAGAAGTGAATTTGGATGTCCGTAGGTCATTTTGTAGTCATTTGGCTAAAGATAGAAATTTTAAGGTTTTTGAGAAAACTGGCCGGAAGTGGAAGTTTTGATATCAAGGGAGGAATGCGATTCTGGAAGTTGGAGCAGGTCCATAATGTTGAATATGACTTGTGTGAAAAATTTGAGGTCAATCGGACGTGATTTGATAGGTTTCAGCATCAGATGTAGAAGTTTGAAATTTCTAAGTTCATAAGGTTGGGATTTGGGTGCGATTCGTGGTTTTGATGTTGTTTGATGTGATTTGAGGCCTCGAGAAAGTCCACATTATGTTTTGGAACAGGTTGGTATAATTGGACGGGGTCCCGGTGGCCCCGGGTGAATTTCGGGTGGTTAATAGATCAATGTTTGAAGTTGGAGAAGGCTGAAGGCTGCTGTCATCTGGGGTAACCGCACCTGTGAGGCTTTGACCGCAGGTGCGGAGCCGCGGGTATGGCTAAGGGCGCCACAGGTGCGAGTTCTGGGCTGGAGCTGAGGAGGCCACAAGTGCAGAAGATGGGTCGCACCTGCGGAAGTGTAGGTGCAAAGAAGGGGCCGCAGAAGTGAGAAGTGGTGGGTTGAGTCAGAGCCGCACCTGTGATGGATATTCCGCAGGTGTGGAGCCGCAGGAGCGGCTATTGGACCGCATGTGCGAAAGGAGGCCTGGGCACAACGTTTTAAAGACGGGTTTATTTCATTTCTCACCCGTTTTTTCATTTGTCATGAGCGACTTTTGGAGAGCATTTCAAGGGGGATTTTCGTCAGGCATCAAGGTAAGTAAATTCCTTCCGTTTGTTAGATAAATACAAGATTATATGCATGGGATTTGGTAGGAATTTGGGAAATTTTTGAAGAAACCTAGAAAATATAAATTTGGAATTTAGCCACGAATTTGAGCATGTAATGTAAAGTAAATTGTATGATTGAACTAGTAGGGCTATGGGTTGAATGTATCTTCGAGAATTTCGGATTTTCGGGCATGTGGGCACGAGGGCATTTTGGTCATTCTCCGAGCGAGGTTGGGAAAGTATATAATTTGAATTTGTTGTGAGTATTAGGATGATTTTTTTTTTCTTTGCTGTTATGTGGTAGTTTCGGAGCGTTGTGCGTCCGTTGGAGTCATCAGAAGGGCTTGGAAGCCGGTACTGGAATTTCGGAGCGAGGTAAGTCCCCTTTCTAACGTTGTGAGGGGAATCGTCCCCCTAGATGAATTAATTAAGTATATGCCATTACTTTCGGGGGATACGTACGCACGAGGTGACGGGAGTCCGTGCGTAGCTACTATTATGCCATGTTCCGGGTAGCCTAGGACCCATAGGCATGCCTTACCTGTTGTACCTGTGATCTTGTCTGTGATGTTAGACTGCTAATATAACCGAAATTGTATTTTAATGACTAAGGAAGATTAGGGTTATTTTCTGAATCATCTAAAAAGAGAATTTACTTCCTTCGCGGGCAATTGTATTTTCGAATAAGGTTTTGTTATTAAACATTATATAAAACTCGGCAAGTGAATTTCAAAAAAGGGATTTAAAAACTATTTTTGTTTCTTAAAAGAGAAATCGGTCATTTACTTGAGTGTTTGTGTTACCGACGTATTCGGGGTGGATTGTTGATTGTGCATGTCTGCATGTGACCGCTTCGCAATTTACATTCCGCGAGCGGAGTGTTATTTCCCCTACTCTCATGGGAGCGGGCCGTATGCCACAACGGATTTAGAATTTACTTTTGGTATGGGCCGTTTGATCCTCGGCAGTGCATAGATATGATTATTATATTGAGAGGTACACTTATGGGATGGGCCATTCGATCCTCGGCAGTGCACATAGAGGATTATTATATTGAGAGATGCACTTTTGGTACGGGCCGTTCGATCCTCGACAGTGCACACAGAGGATTATTATATTGAGAGATGCACTTTTGGTACGGGCCGTTCGATCCTCGACAGTGCACACAGAGGATTATTATATTGAGAGATGCACTTTTGGTACGGGCCGTTCGATCCTCGGAAGTGCATAGACATGAGTATTTTATTGAGAGGTGCACTTTTGGTACGGGCGTTCGATCCTCGACAGTGCACAAAGTGATTATTACGACGGCTCAGGCCGGTTGTCCTTATCCCGTATGCGCATGCTAAACTGTTAAATTCTTTCTACATGATTTTGAAGTGATAAGATATTTGGGAAATATAAAAAGGGAATTGTTTATTTAAATATTTGGAAAATGATGAGAAAATGGTATCTGTTGTTTATTTCCAGTATTTACTTGGAGTTCAGTGCCTTACATACATGCTGCTTTACTGCCTTTACATGCTTATCGTGTTCATCTTACACTGTTAAATAAATTTGTTGGCCCTTAGTGAGTGTCTAATTCTACCTCTCGTCACTACCTCTCTGAGGTTAGGCGGACGACTTACTGAGTACACGTTGTTTTTGTACTCATGCTACACTTGCTGTGCATTTTATTGCACAGGTACTTGCAGAGCAATGTGGAGGATTGGGAGACTTAGGCGAGCTGCATCATCCGAAGGCGATCCGCAGTTGACATAGTCTCTTTCGTACTGTATTTATTTCATTTTTAACTTCCTTTTTCAGTTGTATTTCGGACAGGCTTTGTAATGATTTTATAAGTTCTTAGAAATTTCTCATGTACTTGTGACACTGGGTTCTGGGAGATGTGTTGGGTTATAATTGTTAAAGTGTAGTATTCAAACCATTTTTCCTAATTGGCAGATTTTTATTTGGTTATTATGTAATAAAGTGAAAGGAAATGTTTTCATAAATGTTAAAATCGGAAAGTTATTTAAATTAATTAATGATTTGGCTTGCCTGACATTGATGTCCGGCGCCATCACGACCTTAGGGATTTTGGGTTGTGACATTATATATATATATATATTTATTTATTTATAAGGACCGATTTGGGTCCTACACCAAAGATCAAAAGAGAAAAATCATAAGGTTCCTAACTATTCTCGGGGAATACTTCTTCTCCATCGGGGTCCCCCCACTCTCGGACTCGCTCTCGGTATCATCATCATCATCATCGGAGGAGACCAGTGCCTTAACATCGTCTTCATGCTCTTTGGCCTTTTGTATCTCATCAGTGAGATCAAAACCCCGAGCATGGATCTCCTCGAGGGTTTCTCTTCGAGATTGGCACTTGGAAAGTTCGGCAACCCACTGTGCTTGAATTTAGGTGACCTCGGCAGTCTCTCTTGCTTGGGCTTGAACAGCTTCAGCATCGGACCGGTAGACGACCACAATCGCCTCTGCATCAGCCTTAGCCTTTTCCACCTCAGATTTGGCCTTTTCAAGTTTGGTGGCCAACCGAGCCTCGAGCTCCTCTATTTTCTTTTCCTGAGACGAACTCTTCTCCTTCATACCTTGAAGCTAACTTCGGCCGATGACAATTGGGCTCGAGTAGCTTCCTTCTCTGAAGTAAGGAGGTCCATATTTTGTTTCCACCTCAAGGTCTCCGCCTTCATCATATTGACCTCCCCACGGAACTGCTCGATCCTCTCGACCTTATGCTGAACTTGTGAGATTGAAGTGTTAGCCATCGTCCCCGAACTGATGCCATGAGCTTCTAAGATTTTCATTACCTGCTCAATCGGGAGGGTCTGTTCTTTGTGATCCATGGCCAACTCGGCTCAGAAGTCCTTGATCTCTTGTTATTTTTTCCCACTGAGAAGTTTGAGGGGATTTATCTCCTCTGTGAGCCCTTGAAGACCGGTCTCACACCGGCTCAGATCTACTCGAGATTTAGAAATTCCAAGGCCTATACGGAAAGAAAAAAGGAAATTAGACAGTAAAATAAGAAATAAACATAAGTGTGATATCGACGAGGGGAGTTGAGGCTTACCCGATTCAGGGCTTGTTGAGCCTCATCGAAGAGACTTGATGCTTCACTCGAGTCCTTCCTGGAAATATCCAAATCACTCAGGCCGATAGCGTCTTCGACCACGGTAAAGTAACCACGAAAGGGGTCCTCCCCTCCGTCGGCTCCATCTACATCGGGAGTCCTCATAGCTTGGGCCTCCCGAATTGCTTCTTAGGAAAATGCAGGGAGAGTCGGAGAGTCTCCAGTTTCTATTGACCCAAGTGGGTCATTTGGGGCGTTCTCTTCATTTCGAAGGGCCTCAGATCCGTCCCCTTCATACATACCCGCCGTTTGCTTATTTCGATGGGAGGCATCTTCAGTCTTCGACAACTGGGGGACTTTGCCCGAGTCCTTTTTCAAGAACCCCTCGGATCGAGAAGGTATCTCTTCAACCCCCACCGACTCAGTGGCCTATTGGGCCTCGGTGTTCCTCTTCACTTGGGCCATCAGTTTGGAGCCGTCGTCTTCTTTTTCTTCTTCCTCTCTTAGGCATCGAAGTACGTCCGCAGGAAGGGCGGCGATGTCTTTCTTTGGCTTACGAGACGAATTTTCCTTGGGCTTTGGATCCTTGGAGGTTGAGGTCCTTTTACTCTTCTTATCTTTCGCCAGTTTTGGGACCGGGGTCGAAGTCTCCTCCTCGCCAGACAGGGGCCTCATGACCGCATCTTTTCCCAGGCCTGTATACAAGAAAATTGAGTTAGTATGAGAAGAATATCTTGATCAAGCCGCTATACATGAGAAAGACAACTTACCATGATTCTTGGCCTCCCATCGTCCCTTTGATAAGTCACGCCATTGGCGTTCCGTATAGGTCGATGTCGAGACTAGGTCCCGACCCAGCTCGTTAGGTCGGGGATGGCATCGGGCATCCAAGTAGAGGCTACATAAAAAAAAAACATCATTGAGAGAAAGAAAAGAAGCCAAGTAACAAGTAGAATTAGGTCCGAGGTCTTCACCCTGACGAATCGATCCATCCAGCCTCGGTCCTTGTCCTCCTCAATACTGGAGATGAAGACTTTGGTGGCTCGATGTTGGATCTTTATTTACCCACATCGGTAAATCCGGGGGCTGTATAACCTGATGAGGTGGTCGAGGGTGAAGGGGAGCCCGTCAATTTTTCTCGAGAAAAATTAGAGCAATATGATGATCTTCCATAGGAGGGGGGAATCTGACCGAGGGTCACCTGGTACTTCTTGCAGAAGTCCATGATGATTGGGTCAAGAGGCCCCAACGTGAAAGGATAAGTGTAAACACTCAAATACCCTTCCACGTGGGTAGTAATAGCCTCCTCTGGGCCCGGAATCACTATATATTTATTTTTCCAGTCGTAATCCTCCTTTACGATCGAGAACCGACAATTTCTAGTAATAGCTCTTAGGTATCGAGAATATGTATCTAGATAACGTCTTGCAACGATCGAGAACCGACAATTTCTTCTCAGTCTTGAAATCAGATTTTAGTACGCACCCCCTAGGAATACATTCCTCAAGGCGGGGTTACATTGGTGCTTTCTCTCCGGCCGGTTGAGAAGATGAAGCAACTTATGTTTGTGGTACCATTTTGATGTTTTTTCCATTCTTGTTTGAGTTTGAAGAAGGAAGAAGATAATAGGACTTGATGTTTGAGAAGGGTTTAACAACAAAACCTGAAGGTCTTGTAGAATGGAAGAACTCAGAAGATGTAAAAAGCTTTGGAGAATAGAGGAGATTGAAAGTAAAGTTTTAATCAATGGGAATAAGGCCTATTTATGGGTTTCACGGCGACGGTTCGAAACCACTAGTGGCCGAACACAAACTGACACGCATTAAATGCCTGGAAAACTACACCGACGGGATGTTTTGGTCATTCCTATAACGTACATCAAAGAGTTGACGTCATGACATGTCGAGAATCGAAGGGTCAATCCGTTTCTTGTGATTACAATCCAAAAAGCTAGGGGACTATCTGTATACGGTTAAAATCGGGCTCACCCGATTTTACTAATTTACCGAGACCAGGGTAAAAAATCGAAGATTGACCCCATAGTAGATCAGACCGAGGCATGAGGACAATGTATCGAGTTCGGGAGTCGATGCACCTATCAAGATCGAGGCTAGTAACTATCAAGACCAAATGAGACACACATTGAGCAAGATCGGAGATGGCATAATAATGGAAAGATGAGATATCCGTGACTGGTCGGAGATCATGGAGGAAATCCTGGAACGGAACAAATCAAGAACGACTAATTAGCTAATCATGAGATTTCCTTCTGTAATTAGAGTTATACCATAAGTAGAATTACTTTACTATATAAAGGGGAGTTCTAATCATTTGTAAGACACATTGTTCACGCATATTAAAGCAATATAACACTTTCTCTCTCGCTTATACATTGTTCATCAGTTCACTTTCTTCCTTATTACTTTAGCAGCGGTTTGTTCGAGGGCACCCTAAATCGAGGGCTTAATTACATTTCGACACAAGTTTGCTTTAACTTGTTGTTTCTATTACTAATATTCATATTTATCAATTGGTATTAGGTGAAATCACGTGTCCTTAAAACCACATTATAAGTTTAATTGTTATCCAATTTTAAGGTTAAATGCAGTTACTGCACATGCCGATGACTAATTTAATTTTATTTGTAATAAGGTTGTAAATTGGGCATATGCCTGGAATTGAATTCGAAGGTACCTAGTTTGATTTGGTTATTTTGCCGAAAGTTAGCAATTTGAAAATTTGCAAACTTCCTAGGTTTGACCGTAGGTTGAATTTATGGCTATCGGATTTAGATTTTGATTTTGGGAGTTGGTATATGTCTGTTTTGCCATTTGAAACTTGACTATAAAATTTGGTGCAAATCGGAGTTGGTTTGATAGGATTTGGACGATTGTTTGTGATTCTAGATGTTCTTGAGTTTTCCTTTGAAATTTAATTAATTTTGATATTCAATTTGTAGTTTTAGATGTTATTTTGGTGTTTCGATTGTACGAACGAGTTCGTATGATGTTATTACACTTGTGTGCATGTTTGGTTTGGAGGGGGCTCAAGTGAGTTTCGGATGTGTTTCGACAGTTTGAGGACTGCTGGTGTGCTTCAGTTCTGGTGCTGGGCTGCAGGTCTCACAATTGTGAATACATGTTCTCAAATGTGAACTCCGCTTTTGTGAAGTCGAGCTCGCAATTGCAATAGGGAATTGGGCAGGGTAGTCTTCGCATTTGGAAAGAAAAGTTCGCAATTGCGGACATCCCACAATTCGCATTTCCAATGGCTTGGTCGCGTTTGCGGCTGAGCGCTGGCTTAGACATGTTCGCAAATGCGAACCTTTGGTCGCATTTGCGGTTGGATGGGAGATCGTATTTACGATGTTTTTGTAACAATTGCAACTAAAGAAGGATGGGGACGCAGTACGCATTTGCGACATGTTTCTGGCATTTGCGATGCTCGCAATTCCAAACACTTGTTCGCAATTGTGACATCCGCAGCTGGGTAAAAGAGGGAAAAATCGAGACTTAGCTCATTTTACACTATTTCTCAACCCTAAACACTCTAGAGGCAGTTTTTAAAGAGATGTTTCTTCCCAAAATCATTGGTAAGCAACTTTAATCTATCTTCTTTTAATTACTCAATACTTTTCATGTGTTTTCAACATCAAATCTAGAATTTTCATGGTAGAAATTACGGAATTTGGTAGAAATTGGGCATTTTGTAAATTGAGATTTATATCTCAAATTGAGGTCAAATTTCGAAAAAAATCACATAACCAGACTTGAGGGTGAATGAGTAATTGGGTTTTGGTCCGAATCTCAGATTTTGACCAAGCGGGCCCGGGGTTGACTTTTTCTAAATTCATTCATAATGGCCCGACTAGTTGTTTTGTGTATTTGCACCATTTTCCCTTTTAATTCTTCACACATGAGCATTTGTGATTTTATGACTTTCGAGGTTGGTTAGTTTTGTGCCGGAAAGATTTCGGGTTCATTTGGACCCTTTGATTCTTGGATTAGAAGCCTAAGTTGATTATGTTGATCGATGTTTGACTTTTGTGAAAAACAACCCTGGAACAGTATTTTGATTGCTTTGATAGCTTCGTATCGTGATTTTGAACTTGGGCGTGTTCCCGAAATCGAATTCAGAGGTCCGTAGGTTGATTTGTTGTTTTGCCGAAATTGGCAATTTGAGGTTTAGAAGTTTGATCGTAGGTTGACTATTGGCTAGTGGGTTTGGAATTTGATTTTCAGACCCGAAACAGGTCTCTTATGCTATTTATAACTTTTCCATAAAGTTTGGTGTCATTTGGAGTTGATTTGATAGAATTTGGACGCTTTGTTGCAATTTTAGAAGTTCTTGAATTTTCCTTTAAAATTCATGCGTTTTGATGTTCGATTTGTAGTTCTAGATGTTATTTTTTGTTTTAATCATGTGGGCGAGTTCGTATGATGTTTTTATACTTGTGTGGATGTTTGATTTGGAGCCCCGAGGGCTCGGATGAGTTTCGAACGTGTCGCGAAATGGTTCAAACTGAAAATTGGAATGCTGGTGTGCTAATGCCTCAAGTGCCGCAATTGCGAACACCAGCATCGCAATTTTGATCCTAATAGGGGGGGGGGGGGGGTTCTCAATATTTGGGTAGGATTGCATTGGCGAAAAAAATGTTGCATTTGCAATGAGGGAAGAATTTGCAAATGCAAAGCCAATGTCGCATTGCAACTTCCTCTTAGGCTGTCAGTCGCCACATTTGCGAGAATTCCTTCGCAATTGCGAGGGTTATCAAGTGTCATAATTGCAACATATGCAGCTGAACAAAAGGGCTGGGAGTCGGAACTTTTCATCAAATTCTCTCATTTTAGAACCCTAGACTCGGTAGGAGGCGACTTGAAGACGGCAGGTGTAGCATCAGTAAAACCGACCCCATGTAATGAGTAAGTGCCGAGCCTAACCTCGGCGAAGTAGTGATGAGGATAAGACACGACAACAAAAGGTACATGTGCAGTTCGAATATATATATATATATAAACAACAGAAAAGAAATACAGGAAGTAATCCATCAATAATGAAAGGGGAACATGCTGTGGGGAGATAACAGTTTCGTATAGGAAATCTTAAACAAGGAAAGGAACAACAAGGTCAGAATATCAATAAGGACCAGAAATCACAAGCTTGCACGACATCACCCTTCGTGCTTTTACTCTCGTCCTCACTATGCAATGTATAATGTAATCAATGTAAATCATGGCACGACATCACCCTTCGTGCTTTTACTCTCTTTCCTCATAGTACAATCAATGAATATCGGTAAGGAATGGTACATCGTACGGCACGGCATCACCCTTCGTGCTTTACACTCTTTCCACACAATATCAAACAATGCACGACATCACCCTTCATGCTTTAACACTCTTCCTCACCCAAACATCAATCACAAACAAAGGGCAAGGGAGTAAACAGAATAAAAATAGAAATCCCGGCAAGGGAACAATAACAGTAATCTCAACATCCCAGCATGGGAGACAATATCAAACAATGCATGGCATCACCCTTCGTGCTTTAACACTCTTCCTCACCCAAACAGCAATCACAAACAACGGTCAACGGAGTAAACATAATAGAAATAGGAATCCCGGCAAGGGAACAATAATTAAACAATTAAATCCCGGCAAGGGAACATCAATTCACAATTAAATTCCGGCAAGGAAACATCAATTAAACAATTAAATCCCGGCAAGGGAACAATACAATGATGACCCGACAAGGGTATATTTTAATAAATCTTTCTATTTCTTTCACTTTCATTTCCATGATTTATTCTATCACTTGAGCCAATGCTCCAAAGGATGTAATTATCTCATATTCCTTCATCATTTGTTTTACAATTTGAGCCAATGCTCCAAAAGATGTAAAATCTCATATTTCTTCATTATTCGTTTCACAATTTGAGCCAATGCTCCAAAGATGTAATATCTTATATTTCTTCATTATTCATTTCACAATTTGAGCCAATGCTCCAAAGATGTAATATCTCATATTTCTTCATTATTCGTTTCACAATTTGAGCCAATGCTCCAAAGATGTAATATCTCATATTTCTTCACCATTCATGTTACAATTTGAGCCAATGCTCCTCGAAATTTAAAGATCACAATTCCCTTCACATGCTCCTTACAACATATAGAAATCATCAATTAAGCATGGAAGTTACAATAAAATCGGAATATTCGCAATAATAAGACTCACGGTCATACTAGACACCAATGTATAGATATTCATCACCATGCCTATACATCGTACTCTAATATTAGCAAGTAGCAAACAAGACTCAACTCCTATTCCCTCAAGCTAAGGTTAGACCAAACACTTACCTCGGGTCCAAAATATAGCAACCAACCCTCTAACACCGCCTTTCCTTTAAAATTCAACACCGGAATGGTATTATCTAGGCATAATCAGCTCAAGTATATCAATAAATTCAATAATTCAATTACATAGCCTAATTACCCATCTCCATGCATTTTTTCAAAATAACAAAATTCGATCCCGGGCCCGCTTGGTCCAAACATGAGGCTCGGACCAAAACCACGTCACCATTCACTCACAAGCCCGAATATATAATTTATTTTCAAATTCGACCCCAAAACGAGGTCTAAATCAAGAAAATTCAGAAGGGCCTAACTCTACCTAAATTCCCAATTTTCTACTCTAATTTACAAGTTTTAGGCTTAGGAATTCATTAGATATAGTTGAAAATGAAGGAAACGAGTTAAAATTTACTAACCCAAGAAGTTTTGGTGAAGGATGGCTTCAATGGATGCCTAAGGACCTTGAAGAAGATGAATTTCGTGAAAACTTATGAAAAATCCCGAGGCTACTGTTCTGGAAATATTTGTATACCACTGGGCAAAATTTCCCTTCGCGTTCGCGGAAGGGAGGTCGCGTTCGCGAAGGGTAGACTTGACAGACCATCACGTTCGCGGAAGGGTGAACGCAAACGCGAAAGCGAATGCGAAGAGTAAAAAGGCTGGGGTCCAGAAATTGACCTACGCGAACATGTGGGACATCACGCGAACGCGATGAAGATGACATGCAAAGTTACGCGAACCTTGTCAAATGTATGCGATCGCGAAGAGGAAAAGAGGGATAAGCCCTCAGGGTCAAATAACCCTACGCGATCGCGAGGGAATGGCTGCGAACGCGGTGAATGAAAGCCTAAAGCTTCGCGAACGTGGAAGAGGCACCGCGAACGCGAAGAACAAATGGACCTGCAACTGCTGAAGCCAAAACAAACAATCTTCCTAAGTTCAAAAGCACTCAGAGACACCTTCGAAACACTTCTGAGCCCTCGGAGCTCCTAACAGATCACATGCACTAACTCAACAACATCCAACGAACTTAACCGTGCGATCAAATCGCCAATATAACATCAAAAACAACGAATTAAGCCTTAAAATCCATGAATTCTATCGAATTTCATAAAACATCAAATTTTCCATTTTTAGTCTGAAACACGTCAAACAACATCGATTTCAACCAAACTTTATAGAAAGTGCTTAAGCCACATATAAGACCTGTACCGGGCGGTGGAACCAAAATACGGGCCCGATACCAACACATTCTAACCAATTTCCATTTCACTTTTCTTTATAAATTTCAGAAAAACAATTTCACTCAAAAATTCATTTCTCGGGCTTGGGACCTCGGAATTCGATTCCGGGCATACGCCCAAGTCCAATATTTTCCTACGGACCCTTCGGAACCGTCAAATCACGGGTCCGGGTGCATTTACTCAAAATGTTGACCGAAGTCAAATTTATTAATTTTAATATCAAATCTTAGTATTTTTCACAGAATTTTATATTTAAGCTTTCCGGCTACACGCCTGGATTGCACACAAAAATCGAGGCAACTCGAAATGAGGTTTTTAAGGCCTTGGGAGTACGAAATGGGTAATCAAATAATTGATGACCCTTTGGTTCGTCACATTCTCCACCTCTAAAACAACCGTTCATCCTCGAACGGACAGAAGAAAGAAGTACTGAGTCGGGAAATAAATGAGGGTAACGGCTCCGCATATCGGACTCGGACTCCCAGGTCAATGCCTCAGGAGGCTGACCTCTCCATTGAACACGAACAGAAGGGAAACTCTTGGATCTCAATTGACGAATTTGCCGATCTAGAATAGCTACTAGCTCCCCCTCATAAGATAAGTCCTTGTCCAACTGGACAGTGCTGAAATCTAACACGTGGGATGGATCGCCGTGATACCTCCAAAGCATGGACACATGAAAAACTGGATGTACGACTGATAGGCTAGGCAGAAATGCAAGTCTATAAGCCACCTCTCCCACTCGATCAAGAATCTCAAACATACCAATGAACCTAGGGCAAAGCTTGCCCTTCTTCCCAAATCTCATCACGCCCTTCATAGGCGACACTCAGAGCAATACTCTCTCACGAACCATAAAAGCCACATCTCGAACCTTGCGATTTGCATAACTGTTTTGCCTAGACTGAGCTGCACGAAGCCTATCCTGAATGATCCTGACCTTGTCCAAGGCCTCCTGAACCAAATATGTACCCAACAACCGAGCCTCTCCCGGCTCAAACCATCCAATCGGAGATTGACACCGCCTACCATATAAATCCTCATAAGGAGCCATCTGGATACTCGACTGGTAGCTATTGCTGTAGGCAAACTCTGATAAAGGAAAGAACTGATCCCATGATCCTCCAAACTCAATAACACAAGCTCGGAGCATATCGTCCAATATCTGAATAGTCCGCTCGGACTGTCCATCAGTATGAGGATGAAATGCTGTACTCAACTCAACCTGGGTGCCTAACTCTCGCTGAACTGGCCTCTAGAAACACGAGGTAAACTATGTGCCCCGTTCAGAAATGATAGATACCGACACACCATGAAGGCGAACAATCTCCCGGATATAGATCTTAGCTAACCTCTCGGATGAATAGGAGACTGCCACAGGAATGAAATGCGCTGACTTGGTCAGCCTATCAATAATGACCCAAACTGCATCGAACTTCTTCCGGGTCAACGGAAGCCCGGTAACGAAGTCGATAGTGATCTTTTCCCACTTCCACTCGGGAAGCTCAATCCTCTGAAACAAACCACCAGGCCTCTGATGCTCATGCTTAACCTGTTGACAATTCAAACACCGCGCCACATATGCCACAATATCCTTCTTCATTATACGCCACCAATGATGCTGCCGCAAATCCTGATACATCTTCGCGGCACCCGGATGAATAGAGTACCAGGAACTATGGGCCTCCTCTAAAATCAACTCTCGAATCCCATCAACATTGGGCACACAAACTCGCCCCTGCAATCTCAAAACACCATCATCATCTAAGGTCACCTGTTTGGCGCCTCCGCGCTGCACCGTGTATCTAAGGACACACAAATAGGGATCATCAAATTGCCGATCACGGATACACTCCAATAATGAAGAACGAGCGATCGTACAAGCCAACACTCGACTAGGCTCAGAAATATCAAACCTCACAAATCGATTGGCCAAAGTCTGAACATCCAAAGCAAGCGGCCTCTAACTGACCGGAATAAAAGCAAGACTGCCCATGCTAGCTGGCTTCCTACTCAAAGCATCGACCACCACATTGGCCTTCCCCGGGTGATATAAGATGGTAATGTCATAATCCTTCAACAACTCTAACCACCTTCTCTGCCTCAAATTCAACTCCTTTTGCTTGAACAAGTACTGAAGACTCTTATGATCCGTGAACACCTCACACACCACGCCATACAGATAATGCCTCAAAATCTTCAATGCGTGGATAATGGCTACCAACTCCAAATCATGCACTGTTTAGTTCTTCTCATGAATCTTCAACTGCCTCGAAGCATAAGAAATGACCTTGCCATCCTGCATCAACACTGCACCAAGCCCAATACAGTAAGCATCGCAATAGACTGTATAAAGCCCTAAATCTGTGGGAAAAACCAATATCGGTACCGTAGTCAGAGCTGTCTTGAGCCTCTGAAGGCTCACCTCACACTCGCCTGACCATATGAATTGGGCACCCTTATGGGTCAACCTGGTCATCGGGGCTGCAATAGATGAGAACCTCTCCATGAACCGACGATAATAGCCTGCCAATCCCAAGAAACTCCGAATCTCTGTAGCTAATGCTGGTCTAGGCCAGTTCTTGACTGCCTCAATCTTCTTCGAGTCAACCTGAATACCCTCTGCTGATACGACATGACCCAGGAATGCAACTGAACTCAACCAGAACTCACACTTCGAAAACTTTGAATATGGCTGGCTATCCTTCAGAGTCTAAAGAACCACTCTGAGATGCTACTCGTGCTTCTCCTGACGCGGGAGTATATCAATATATCATCAATGAAGACTATCACGAACGAGTCCAAATAAGGCCTGA
>ML349728.1:86673-114890 GCA_005239505.1 Nicotiana paniculata | reverse complement strand
ATATATATATATATATATATATATATATATATATATATATATATATATATATATATATATATATATATATATATATATATATATATATATATAACCACTGCGACATGCAGCCCGATCCATATAATATCTGATGCGGCGTGCAGCCCGATCCATATCATATCTGTTGTGGCGTGTAGCCCGATCCATATAATCTATGTTGCGGCGTGCATCCCGATCGATAATAGTCGACTGCGCTCACTGGGGTGTACAGACTCCGGGAGGGGCCCTACAGCCCAAGCGCTATATTGCTATGGCGTGTAGCCCGATCCAATATATATATATTATTGCAGTGTGCAGCCCGGTCCATATAATATATATTATTGTGGCGTGCAGCCCGGTATATATAATATCCTCACCACTCGGATCTCGGCCTCACTCAATCATCCTCACAAGTCACTCGGTCAACTCATCTCAACTCACGGGACTCAGCCTTAAGTACCTCTCAGTATTCTAAAACAGTGTGATCACAGTGATAACAGCAACAGGTGTAAAAACATGACTGAGTTCATAAATTTCTATCAAAAATATGTGAGAATAGTGGAAAAATACCCCTGAGGGTCTAAACCGTTCGGCAGAAGTCCCCAAACATGGCATACAGCCCAATAATATAATGTAAACTTCAAAATTATAGGATATCATACGATTTCAAATCAAGTATGTGACTTAAAGTCGCCACGGGACGGACCAAGTCACAAATCCCTATCGGTGCACGCCCACACGCTCGTCACCTAGCATGTGCGTCACCTCATCGATCAAAACGAAATACCGGTTTCATACCCTCAAGGCTAGATTTACAATCGTTACTTACCTCAAACCGGCCTGAAAACTACTCAGCGATGCTCTTTCCCCCCAAATCGGCTCCCAAATGCCCCGAGTCTATCAAAATCAGATTAATAACATCAAAAATATGCTAGGAAGACGAAACCCATTCAAAAATTGTCACAATTAGGCACAAATCCCGAAATTGGCCCAACTCGGCCTCCGGACCCATGTCTCGGAATTCGATACAAATCACAAAACTAGAATGCTTATTCCCTCACAAGTCTATGCATACCAAGAACATCAAAATTCAACCTCAAATGCCCACTCAAATCATCAAAAGAAATTCTCAAACTTTCTTCCCATTTTCCCCAATTTACACTCTGATTTTCCCCTAAATTTCACCCTATTTCAGTCCAAAAATCATATGGAAACGTGTTTTAGGTTCAAATATCTTACCTCAACAAAGTCCTCTTGATTTTCTCCTTCAAAACCCTATCCCAAAAGCTTAATCCCGGATGAAATATTGAAGAAATGGCTCAAAATCGCAAAGGATGGAATTTATACTCTCCTGTCTAGTGGTTCTGCACCTGCGGCCACTTACGCGCACCTGCGGACCTGCAACTACGGTCCTAGGTTCGCACCTGCGGAAAACACTTAGAAGCCCAGCCTCCGCACATGCGCTCAAACTTTTGCATTTGCGGCTTCGCATGTGCGGTAAAAACCTCGCACCTGCGGAACTCTTCCAACCTACAATAATCCGCACCTGCAACGACTCGTCCTCTTCTACGAGACCGCATCTGCGGTCCCCTATCCGCAGGTGCGGTAACATCAGCACCAGCGGCATTAGCTGCTATTTTCCAACTTAAAATCCCCGGTGGCTATCCGAAATCAACCCGAGCCCCTCAGGACCCAAACCAAAAATACAAAAAAGTCATAAATGATCACTCGTACATAGTCGAACCCTCGGAACACCCACAATAACATCGAAACTCCAATTCAACCCATGATTTAAGCCTAAAATTCCTAAAACTTTCGAAAATCACCAACGATGCCGAAACCAACCAAAACACATCCGAATGACCTGAAAATTTGCACACACGTCCAAAATGATTCTACGAACCTGCTCAAACTTTTTGGAATTCCATTCCAACCCCGCTAGCTAATTTTTCACTGCCGACCGAAAATCGCCAAAAACTCAATTTCGCCAATTCAAGCCTAATTCTACACCGGACATCAAAACCACATTCTGAGCACACTCCTAAGTCCAAATCACCTAACGAAGCTATCCGAACCATAAAATCTACATTCCGAGGTCATTTACCAATAAGTCAACTTCCTGTTGACTTTTCCAACTATTGAACCAAGTTAAGAGACTAAGTGCCTCATTTCTCTCCAAAAATCGCTCTGAACCCGAGCCGACCAATCTAACACAACATAATGAAGCCAAACCATATATAATGAAGTAGAAACGGGGGAAATGGGTCTATTAATTTCGAAATGACCAGCCAGGTCATTACAGTAAGGTATGCCAGGGACCTTGTCCCGGTAAAAAGTTAGCATTTCAATATTCTTAGAGGCTTTGTAGACTATAGTTCATCCAGCCAGATGTTAGCAGGATTTTATGTGTTAGCCTTGTCGGCTACTCATTCACACTTGCAGACCTTTCAGTATTTTTCCGTATCTATGATATCTCAGTCATACTCTTTAGTAGATCATCATGTTGTATATTTACATCTAGCTTACAGTTATACCACATGTTGATCCAGCCATACAGTTGGTTCGCTCGGTCACATGCAGTCAGGCACCGAATGTCGTGTTACACCCAGTCTATGGTTCGGGGAGTTACAAATGAATTGATAATTGATATTGTCCATAGAGCCAATTTAATATGTATAGGGAGGTGGCGCATGAACTAGGACCCATGTGGGGTTGAGCGGTATCGATATTGAGGTGACGCATATGCTAGGCGCCATGTTCAGCTAAGTGATATTGATCGTTCACTTAGATCCAATAAACACTTGAGAAAGGACCCGCCCCTCCGGTGTTAGGAAATAATCGTAGGTGCATGCACATGGTCATATATGTGCTTGGTGTGGGACTTGTGTCAGGCACACGTATAATGCTCAGTGTGTGTATGTGTATGTGTAAGGGTCCGTGGGCTTTAAGCCATGCAGCGTGAGCGTGCTTATGTATGATTTTGGGGCATCGTGTCAGGCACTATGAGTGTGATGAGATTATGTATACCCGATATTTAAGCTATGATTCTTTGTTGATTTGGCACGTATAACTAATATGCATGCACATAATTGAATTATTTCTCATGTTCGTTAGTATTTAATGTCTCTACTTGATTTAAGATCACGATGTTACAGTTTTGTCTTGTTAACCACTGTCTAAGTGAATTTTGTGGAAGTTGATGCCTTGATTGTTATAAAAGCATGTCTATTTCTTTTCCAAATGTGTTAAGTTGAGCCAATTATTATTTGAGTTATTTTCCTCCATATGCTATTATCATGTTGTTATTGCTATCGTTGATTGTGGAAAGTGAGCATTGGACTTTGCAAACTCGTCATTGCCAAAGTAAGGCTTGCTACTTATTGAATGCATGGGGTCGGTTGTACTCATAATGCATTATTTACTTCGTGTGACTATCCAGGTGTTGTTGATCATGGTAGTTTCCCGTGAGCTAAATCCTAATTAGCTAGGAGATTTCGAGGTAGCACCGTTTTCCATTTGCAGGACTTGAAGTCCCTTTCCTTATTTCATGTTAAAACTGTTTAGTCCTTCAGACATTATTGTATTTGATTCAGACCTTCTATTTCTTTATTTTATAGAGCTCATGTACTCGATGTCACCATATTATAAGATGGTTTTAGTTGTGTTATTGCTATTGACTTCAATTATTTATGATTATTCTACTGATAAGTCTATTCAATATTGTTATTTAAGTTTATTTCTGCTTATTGATTGATGGCTTGCCTGGCAAACAATGTTAGGCACCGTCACGGCTCTGGTGGAATTTTGGATCGTGACATTATTTTAATTATTTATTTTGAAATACATTAATTAAATTTTTATTTTTATTTCATTAACTAAAAAATTTTAGATTAAAATATATATTGAATTTTTATTCATTATAATAGATAATTGTACAAAAGCAATAATATTGAATATTCGGTATGGTAACTTTATTTTTGACATAAAAATTAAATAAACAAAAATATACCAATCAGTTCAAAGAACATGTAATTTTTGTTGATGAATTTGTATTCTAAAGAGGAAAAGCAAAGATTCAGTAAAGAGACAATAAAATAAAGAGGGAGTATTTTTAGGCGATAGACTGTTCCAAAGAGAAAAAAGGAATAAAAAAGAAGATACAAAAACGAAAAAAGTAAAGGTATTTTTAATTAAAGATGCATGAGTTAAATTAACGAGGGTTATCTAGTAAATATGAATTTATGGTAAAAATAATTTTATCTTGAATAGATTAAAATTGCTTCTACTTTTTCTCATAAACACATTTGCTTATTTTCCAAACATGTTATAGTATGTTTGGCTAAGTTTCTCCAAGAAAAAATTTATATATTTATATATACACACACACAAAAAGTACTTTTTTATAGTTAAGATGTTTGGACAAACTTTTAACAATTTTAAAAATACTTTATAGTAGAAGCATAAGCAGTTTCTAAGAAGTTGACAAAAACTAGTTTCTCCCAGAAAGTGTAACGACCCGACCGATCATTTTGTATGTTTGAGCTCTATTTCCCCATTTGACACTTCCTGTGTTCTTAGTTGTTGTTTTCTGACCTGCGATGATTATTGATTTGGTCTCCAGAAGGTTTCAGTGTATTAAAATATTTAGTTCCACTTTTGGAAGAGTTATAAGAGTTGATCAAGGTTTGTCTTTTGTGTTTACGACCTCATATTCATGTTTTAATGGTTCCAATAGGTTAGTATAGTAATTTTAGACGTAGGCATATATCCGGATTTTGATATGGATGTTCATATAATAATTTTTCTCTTTTTGCCGAAAGTAGGCAATTGAAGGTTTAGAAATTCCATAAGTTTGACCATGAATTGACTTTGAGGTTACCGAATTCTGATTATTATTCCAGTATTTGGATTAGGCCCGTTTTGTTATTTGAGAGTTGTGTGCAAAGTTTGGTCTCATTCCAAGATGATTTGGCAGGAACCAGATAATTAGTTGTGAATATTAAGTTCTTGAGTTTGAAGGTTTGCATGATGATTTTTGCGTTTGATTTGTGGTTATGGATATTATGGTGATGTTTCCATCTTGCGGAGTGAGTTTGTATGAGATTTATATACTTATGTGGATGTTTGATGTGGGACCCGAGGTGCTCGATTGAGTTTTGGATGAGTTTGGAATTATTTTGAGAAGTTTTAGATTTCCTAGTGCTACTGACCTCGTATTTGTGATGGTCTACTCGCATTTGCGAAAGTTCACATTTACAAAATCCTAATCACATTTGTGATGTTTGGGTGAGAAGGCTAGCTTCGCATTTGTGAAGTTGGTGTCTCAATTGCGACAACCGCATTTGTGAAGGGGGGCATCGGATTTCTGATGCTTGGTCTCAATTGCGAGCTCCCTGGTAACATTGCGAAGACTGCAACTGAGATTCCATATTTTCATTTGCGAGCCCTTCTTCGCATTTGCGAACCCCTAGTCGCAAATATGACATGTACAGCTGATGTTATTAGAGCCATTTAGGGACATACCCATTTTCTCATATCCTAGACTAGGACAGAGCGATATTTTAAGAATATTTTCATATAAGGCAAGAGGGTAAGTGATATCTAATTGATTTTGATATTTTATCTTTTTTCTACATGGATTATTACATCTATATTATAGAATTTGGAAGAGAATTTTTGGTGGTTTTTGACTATGTTTTTAGAAATAAAAATTGCAAATTTGAGAGTCGATTTTGACTCGGTTTTGGAATCTAATAACATATTTGGACTCGTCGAGTTATGGGCAGTCATGATCTACCATTTGACTCAGGTTTTGACTATGTGGCCCGGATGACTTTTGTTGTCTTTTTGAGAATTGGGTAAAGATTGAGACTTTATTGTTTGGAATCGATTCTTATATCATTGTTTGATGTTATTGAGTTGTTTTTTGATAGATTTGAGCCGGATGTATGAAATTTTTAGAGGAAAGGATATTTTGGAGAATTGATTTGGGATTATTAAGGTAAATATCTTGCCTAATTTTTTATGAGGGAACACCTCTTAGGATTAGGCCTTATTTGACTAATTGTGTTATGTTTAAATCCATGTGTACGTAAAGGGACGAGCATGTATACATGTGATATATATGGTTATGACCGGACTTTCTCATAAAAGCTTTATCCCTCACTTAAGCAAATCTTTAATGTTTATCTCGGATGAAAAAACATGGATTCGTTCTTGGATCTTCATGAATTTGTTAGAGAGGGTTTTGGGAGACTTTGTGTCTGGAAAGAGTGAAAAATACGGATGAAAATGAGTTGTAGCCGTTGATATATATCTGAATATTTCCACCGCTCTAAGTGGGTCCCATAGGGACTGCCTGCATAATTGTGCAAAAATACAAATATCTCTCTACTATGATATCGTATCAATGAACGGTTTAATGATTCAGAAACTAGAATCGTAGATTTTAGTTTTGATGGGTGGATAACCTTGTAACTCTAAGTATATTGGGAGAAAAAGTCAATGACATTAGACCCAAATTTCAGTAAGATTATGAACGTATCTTGAGATAACTTTTGTCGACTTTTGTTTTACAACTAGATTGACTTTAAAATATAATATATGAATACTATATGATTCAAGTATATTAAAACACGAACTCTTTAGAATATTAATCACTCCTAGTTTTACCCTGAAAGTACAGGTTGTAACATCTTTGATGTGTTTAGCCTCCAACCCTCGCGATACTTCAGTAACACATGTGTTAACCCATCATTATATTTGTAAAGATCCTTAAAATCTCCGGCTTATATTGATTCACTTAAAATGCATTCCAACATTAATGTACAGGATGAAACATAATATGCCTTATTTTGATGATATGCTTTATATGGAACACACTTGTGACTACATGAACTTGATTGCTACAATTGATTTAGTCGTGGTCATGCTTTATATGTTGAAAACTCATCCATATTTTATTATTATCATGCCTTTGTGCCCTTTGTTGATAAATTATGAGCCTATGTATTTTGATGATAATTTTTAATGTTGCATTGTTATGATTATGGCACATATGAACGTGTTAGGGTGGATATTATTATTGTGATAAAATATGGAGCATAAGGGTGGATATTATTATTGTGTCGAGGTAGGAGCATAAGGGTGGATATTTTTATTGTGTCAGGGTATGGAGCATAACGGTGGATATTGTTATTGTGTCGAGTTATGGAGCATAAAGGTGGATATTGTTATGGTGATGAAATGCAGAGCATACGAGTGGCATTCCTATTGATGAAATGTGGAGCACGAGGGTGATATTTTTTATCATGCACATGTATTCTTTAAACATCTTCATGTATTTCAATATGTATGCCTATGTTCTTATTTAATTATTTGTTTGTAAAAAAATTAATTTTCCTCTGTTGAGTTGTTATCACATGTTTTAACGAGATGGTTAGTTTTGTTATATATTCTTGCTGCAAGTTGTTTTATATATATATATATATATATATATATATATATATATATATATATATATATATATATATATATATATATATATATATATATATATATATATATATATATATATATATTGCACAGGTTCTTTGATTAGTGAATATCATATGACTTTAACCTCGTCACTACTTCATCGAGGTTAGTCTTGATACTTACTGAGTGCATGTTGCTGCAAACTCATACTACACTTATTAACATTTTTTGTGCAGATCCAGGTGATGAATCTAGCGGACTTCGAGAGAGAGAGAGAGAGTGCATACGTTGTTCATGAGGATTCAAGGTAGTGTTGCATGGACGTTGCACTGTAACTACCTGACTGATCATTCTGAGTTCTAGCATTTCGTTGTGTGATTCAGACTTCCAGTGGCATCATACAATGTATTATTTGCGTGCATGGTTGGTTTTGGTTTTCCAATGGTTCTATCACTACCCCAATTTTTCACCTTAGGATATCGTGATGGAACCTAGTCTCTAAAACTAAGCAAGCCTAACATATAATGAGTGTTAATAGAAATAACATCTTAGATATCAAATTAAACTATCATAATAAAACCCAAACAATACCGCTGTCAAAAAAATTCCTAAAATCTAGTGGAACCGAGTCATAAGCTTTATAGAGAGTGCACTAGTAATCTCTAAATGCAATATTGTTTTAAACATGAAATAAACAGTAATACAACTAAAAGCAGAAGAGGACTTCGAGGCCTGCGAGCATCAATCATTGTGTCCGGCACGAACGGATGTACCTGGATCTGCAAAAAAATATGCAAAAGCGTAGTATGAATACACCACAATGGTACCCAGTAATTATCAAGCCTAACCTCGATAGAATAATGATGAGGCCAGGTCAAGAACCCTACTAGGACAAGAAAAACTTAACAGAATATAATAAAGACTAATAATGGAGAGCGAGGAAATGAATGATAACAAAACAGTATAATAATGTAGACTAACAATAGAATTTAAGGCAATAAAGGCAACAAGGAGTGAACACATGATAAGAACGACAAGTAATTCAATGCGAACAAATACAAGTAAGGGAAATGAGGAAATAACTAAAATGTTCAACCAACAAGCCTTTTTAGCAAAGAATGTACAAGAAGAATCACAACTGAGGCACCACACCTCATATCCACATTTCTACAATTTACCATCACAATCTTCCTTATATCGCCGCATGAGCCTCGCTTCTATATTTTGAAACATTTTCCCGAAAAATCTACATGTGCATTAGCCCCTATATCTTGCCATGTGGCTTCAAGTAATTCACTTACTATCAACACGCGTATAAATCCTTTCTTATATCGCCACATGCACATCAACCCCTATCCTTATATTACCGCATGCACATGAATATCACAACACAATAACAACTCGCACCACACATTTTCATATGCATAACTTGCCAAAATCAACAATATTAATGTTACCATAACACACAGCCCACGACTCAATCAAAATGTGTATAAGAGTCTCAATAACAATAAATAAATGAGAAGTGACTCGACAAGGAAGGATATATCAATAGTCAAGGGTTTAACCTCAATGTGCTAATACCCTTCACAACAATAACTTCAATAACCCACAATTTAGGCAATTCCCATGAAATGGAAACTTGCAAATTCAAGTGAAAAACATAAGCTTAACAATCAAGAGATAGTATGAAATAGCAACTATGTTTAGTGCATGAGAACAAATCAACAATGGAATAATGGTATGTAACAACAATTACAATGAAATGCATGTGAGAGTAACTTTAACAATAGAAGCTAGAAAATATAATGATAACTTCAATTAAATCATGCAATAATAAGATTGACAACAAAATATAGGAAAATGAATAATAACTTTAATTAAGTGTTTATAAGAATCCTAAGAATCTAATTCGGTCAAATAACACATATAAGCCGGTATATACATTCTCCATCTCATGTACACATCTTTCACATACTTCCATCAGCATAATAAACCCAAATCCTAAAGGGTAGTACCCCCACACAAAGTTAGACAAGATTTTTACCTCAATTAGGCCAAACAACCATAAAAAATAGCTTTTCCCCTAAATTTGCCTCCGCACAGCTCAAATCTAACCAAAAAAGACTTAATAACATCAAACAATGCAAGAGAAACCAATTACGATAGATAAAGATATGATGTTCATACAATTTCCCAAAAGTCAACCATGGGCCCGCTCGGTCAAAACCCGAGTCCAAGGGTTATTCCAACTACCCATAACTCCAGCAGTCTATACATGTGTTTTGTTTTCAAATCCGACTCCAAATCAAACTCTCAAACCCCAAATTTTAATTTTTCATAACATAAACAAAAATTCCCAAAATTGCGCTTTGTTTCTGATAAATTTGATGTTAAATCTCATATATAATAATGAAATATAGTTGGAAATTGATTAAAACTACCTACCCAATAATTGTAGGTGAAAATTGTAAGGCCCCGTAAGATTTTACCTAAAACTCGGGATTTCGTGGTGCCGAGGTAGACTTATGTGTTAGTACGGACTTTTTGGGTTGAAGAGTACGCTGGGGAGTTAAAGTAAAATGCTTGGCAGAAAAAGGCATTTCTACGGCCCACTATGCAGCCGCAGAATGGCGGCAGAGTGAAGCAGAAAATTGGGCAAGATTTGGATGTTATTTCACGGTCAATTATGCGACCGCAAAATGATTTTTTGAGTCGCACACCGATCGAGAACCAGCATAGAGATTTTTCGGAGAGTAGTTATGTGGAGCATTATGCGACCGCAAAGCGGGTCTGCGTGCTGCAAAACGGCAGCATACCCAGGCAGAGGTGCCCAGTTCTGAAGGGCCACTTCGCGGCCCATTCCGTGGATCGCAGATTGTGTTTGGGGCTTCATTTTTCTGGTTTTATAAACCCGACCCTATTCTTATAAAAAAATATTAGGGATCATTTTAGATGGTTCAAACTTATATTTTGAGAGTGGGGAAAGTGCTCTAGAGTGTGAGAAGGATTCGTCAACTGATTGGTCCTTAATGTTTGCTCAAATCTTGGATAATTACCAAGGGAAACTCACTAGGTCTTCATCCTAGAGGTAAGATTCTATACCCTAAACCTCAAAAACAACATACCTAGTAAAATCCCATTAGTGGGATCTAGGGAGAGTAGAGTGTATGCAGACCTTACCCCTACCCCGAAAAGAGAAGAGGTTGTTTCCAGGAGACTCTCGGCTCAACAGGAGAGACAATAATATCATAAAAGAAACAGGATAAAAAGGCATGTAACAAAAAAAGATACCAGAAAAAAAATAACAACAACAAATAAGTGAAAGGACAATAACACAAAACTATGCAAAACAACAATGTGAATACAACAAAGACCGCTAACAAACCTAAATGAAACTCTATCAGACTACCCAGTACAAAGAGGGAATAACTCTCGACTACCCCCTATCCTACCACCCTAATGCTCGACCTCCACATGTTCCTATCAAGAGTCATGTCCTCAAAAATATGAAGTCGCGCCATGTCCTGCCTGATCACCTCGCCCCGATACTTCTTAGGCCTCCCTCTACCTCTTCTAGTACCTGCCAAATTCAACCACTCACACCTCCTAACAGGTGCATCTAGGCTTCTCCTCCGCACATGTCCGAACCATCTAAGTCGCGCTTCCCGCATCTTGTGGTCCACGGGAACCATGCCCACCCTCTTTCGAATATCTTCATTCCGAATCTTATCCATCCTAGTGTGCCCACACATCCATCTCAACGTCCTCATTTCTACTACTTCCATCTTTTGGATATGTGAATTCTTGACTGGCCAACACTCAGCTCCATACAACATGGTCGGTCTAATCACCGCTTTATAGAACTTACCTTTGAGTTTCGGTGTCACATTCTTGTCACACAGGACTCCAGACGCTAACCTCCATTTCATCCACCCCATTCCAATAGGGTGCATAACATCCCCGTCGATCTCCCCATCTCCCTGGATAATTGACCCTAAGTACTTAAAACTTTCTCTCCTGAGGATAACCTGTGAGTCAAGCCTGACTTTCACATCTGATTCCCCCGTCACGTCGCTGAACTTACATTCCACATATTCTGTCTTAGTCCTACTCAACTTGAAACCTTTAGACTCTAGAGCCTGCCTCCATACCTCCAATCTCCCATTAACGCCGCCTCGCGTCTCATCAATCAGAACTATATCATCAACGAACAACATACACCATGGCACCTCTCCTTGGATATGGTGTGTCAGTGTATCCATCGCCAGAGAAAATAAGAACGGGCTGAGCGCAGATCCTTGGTGTAATCCCATAACCAGCGGAAAAGGCTCTGAGTCACCTCCCACAGTCTTAACCCGAGTCATAGCTCCATCATACATATTCTTTATCGCCCTAATGTAAGCCACCGGCACACCTTTCACCTCCAGACACCTCCAAAAGACGTCCCTAGGGACCTTGTCATATTCCTTCTCTAGGTCAATAAAAACCATATACAAATCTCTCTTCCTATCCCTGTATAGTTCCACCAACCTCCTGATAAGGTGGATAGCTTCCGTAGTAGAACGACCAGGCATGAACCTGAACTGGTTTTTCGATATAGACATCACCCTCATCATCCTCCCTTCCACCACCCTCTCCCAAACTTTCATGGTATGACTTAGTAACTTGATACCCCTATAGTTGTTACAATTATGGATATACTCTTGTTCTTATACACCGGAACCATTGTACTCCACCGCAACTCATTAGGCATCCTCTTTGTCCTGAAGATAACATTAAACAACCCAGTCAGCCACTCCAAGCCTGCCCTACCCGCATATCTCCAAAACTATACTGGAATCTCGTCAGGTCCGGTCGCTTTGCCCCGACTCATCTTACCCATCGCACCTACGACCTCCTCAACCTTAATGCGCCTATAATACCTAAAGTCTCGGTGACTCTCGGAGTGCCCCAATTGTCCTAACACGATGTTTCCATCACCCTATTCATTTAGAATTTTATGAAAGTACGACTGTCATCTTTGCCTAATCTGGGCCTCTTCCATCAATACTCGACCCTCCTCGCCTTTGATGCACCTCACTTGATCCAATTTCGAAATTTAACTAGAAATGGGTAATTACTAAGATGATTCTTGGGTATGGGAGTTGTTTATTTTGCATACATGTGTTATCAAGGGATGTAGGGAGATTATTGAGCTAAAATGGTACATAATGGGTTGTGGGATGAGGGAATCCTCCATAAAAGGTCCTTGCAACCTTAATGCACACCTAGTATTTGATAAAAATCTCAAATGAGCTAGAAGCACGAGCATCATCTTAACTTTTGTTAAATTTGTTACATTTCTAAAATAGATTGAAGTTGCTAAGATTTTTGGAAAATTTTAGAGTATAAGGAAGCTCAAGTGAGTTATGATGGCTAAAATCTTCTTTAAGAATTGAACCCCACATTACCCTTGTAAGTTCTAAGATGTTTATCATAAATCGGTAAGTCCGAATAAGCTTTGTGACAAAGATATATGTTCGATTCGTGTTTTGAATGCTCTCATTATGTTGTACTATTGATTGAGGATGTATTCAAAATTATGGATTGTGTATCAAAATGTTATAACTCCAAGTCGTGTTTCATATGAAAGTTTACGCCAAATTGTGTAGAGATTGTTATTGGGATTACACCTCCACCCGCACATATTGGGATAAGGCGGCAGGGCCGCTTTGTGTAGGATTTTGGTATTGTTGTTACACCATAACCCGCATATATATATATACATATATATATATATAGGGTGAGACGGCAGGGCCGCTTTGTGTAGGTTGTTGGT
Source organism: Nicotiana paniculata (assembly GCA_005239505.1). Lineage (NCBI taxonomy): Eukaryota > Viridiplantae > Streptophyta > Magnoliopsida > Solanales > Solanaceae > Nicotiana > Nicotiana paniculata. The sequence goes on along the minus strand of ML349728.1, from coordinate 101,575 downwards.
TTTGTGGTTACACCTCCACCCGCATACATTAGGGTGTGGCGGTAGGGCCGCTTGAGTAGAGTTGTGGTATTGTGCTTGCACCTCCACCCGCACACATTAGGGTGAGGTGGCGGGTTATCTTTGTGTAAATATTGTTATAGAGGATCTCGTCTTAAAATTTATTAATGTTATTGACAGCTCTTGATAAATCTTTTTTGGCTTTAACGGCTATCTATGTTATTCTATTGTCACCCTGATTCATCATATTCGTGTTGTATTTTCCAAGTTCTTGATTAGGTGTTTGGTTTTCATACTAGTACTCTTCGGCATGTACTAATGTCCCTTTTACCGAGGGTGCTGCATATTTAATGGATGCAAGAGGTTCTATAGCGGAGGATACTGACCAGTGATAGCGGTACTCAATCTTCCCAGCTGACTTTGTGAGCCCCATATCATTACGGGGTTGTGCATCTTTTGTTTCGTGTGTATTACTATATTTTGAGGTATAGCCAAAGTCTTGTTGCCGGTACTATCACAGTACTCTTTGGTATTATTTAGAGGCTCCATAGGCATAGTGTGGGCTGTATATGGGTGCTGGAAATGTCAAACAAATTGGTAATTGAATCACTTGTTCCACTTTGAACCATGAAGGTTTGTGTATTTTGAGACTTATTAAATGAAGTAATTAATGGTAATGAATTTGGTATTGTTTACATGATCTTTTTATCGGTTAATTAACAAAGTTATGTATTCTCTTTAAAGCACAGGTGAGTTTGGGTAGAAAGTATTAAGTAGGCTTGCTTGACCGGGTTCACTCGGTTGAGAGCCGGTCGCGCTCCCCGAGTTTGGGGAGTGACAAAAATTCCCTCTCCAAATTGCCTAATATCATGTCTAGGGTTCTAAAATGAGAGAACATGAGATGAAATCACAAATTCCATCCCTTTTGTTCAGTTACAGATGTCACAATAGTGACATTGGGTTTGGAATTTCGAACCCTCGCCATTAATGCTTCCCAAATGCGGCACTAAAAACCTACGCGGGAAGTCGCAAATGCGACATTGACGTCGCAATTAAGAAGCGCGCTCCATTCACAAATGCGACATTGACGTCACAATTGCGAAGCGTGCTCCATTAAAAAATGCGACTACAGTGTCGCAAATGAGAACCTACCCAATATAGCCTACACATCGCAATTGAGTGGGGCATTGCAATTGCGATACTTGACTCTCACCTGTTGACTTTGCAATTGCGAGGCTGGCACTCGCAACTGTGATAACTGCAACACCATCAACCCAAAATAAGTTCAATCTGATCCGAAACATGTTCGAAACTCACCTGATCCCTCGGGGATCCAAATAAAACATCCACATAAGTATAAAAATATCATACGAACTCGCTCGCTCGATCAAAACACATGAATTTAAACCCTCTAGAATTGCAACAAAGCATCTGAATCCTATTAAACCAACTCCAAATGACACCAAATTTTGCCCACATGTTTCAAATAGAAAAACAGACCTATTCCAAGTCCCAAAACCAAATTTCGAACCCGATAGCCAAAAAGTCAACCTATGGTCAAACTTGGAAAAACTTCTAAACCTCAAATTGCCAACTTTTGGCAAAACAAGTCAAATGAATCTAGGGACCTCCGAATTCGATTCCGGGAATATAGCGAAGTCCAAAATCATAATACGAACCTATAAGAGTCATCAAAACACCGTTCTGGGGTTGTTTTCACAAAAGCCAAACTTTGGTCAACATTTTAAACTTAGGCTTCTAAGCCAAGAGCCAAAGGGTCCAATCAACCCAAAACCTTCCCGCAACAAAACTAACCAACCCCGCAAGTCATAAAATCACAAATACACATGTGTGAAGCATCAAAAGGGAAGAAGGGGCTAAAACACACAAAATCAACGGTGGGGTTATTACATTCTCCTCTCTTAAAAAATGTTTGTCCTCGAACATTTATAGATACATTCCTGAAATGATGAAAAGGTTAGGATAACGACTCCGCATGTTGTGCTCGGTATTCTAGGTCACCTCATTGACTGGATGACCCCACCATTGAACTTCACTGAAGCAATGTTCTTTAACCTCAACTTTTGGACCTGCCTATCCAAGATGGCCACCAGCTCCTCAACATAAGTCAAATCCTTGTCCAATTAGACTGAGCTGAAATCTAATACATGTGATAGATCACCATAATACTTCCAGAGCATGAAAACATGGAACACCGGGTGAACTATCGATAAGCTGGGTGGAAATGCAAGTCTATAGGCCACCTCACCAACTCTCTCAAGGGTATCAAAAGGACTAATATACCTATGGTTCAAATTTGCCTTCTTTTAGAACTTCATCACACCCTTCATGGGTGAAACCCGAAGCAAAATGCTCTCTCCCACCATAAATGCTACATCACGTCCCTCTAATCAGCATAACTCTTCTGTCTAGACTGTATTGTATGAAGCCGATCCTGAATCAACTTGACTTTTTCCAAGTCATACCAAACAAAATCAGTGCCCAAAAATGTAGCCTCTCCCATCTCAAACTAACCAATTAGAGAACAAGACTGTCTCCCATATAAGACCTCATAAGGAGCCATTTGAATACTTAATTGGTAGTTGTTGTTGTAGGAAAAATCCACAAATGGTAGAAAATGATCCCATGAACCCCCGAAATCTATAACATAGACATGTAGCATATCCTTCAAGATTTGAAGGGTGCGCTCAGACTGCCTGTCCATCTGGGGGTGAAATGTTATACTCAACTCAACTGGTGTGCCTAACTCATGGTGCACGACTCTCTAGAAATGTGATGTAAGTTGCATGCCTCCACAGGAGATAATGGACACCAAAACACCATGGAGATGAACAATCTCAGGGATAAATATCTAAGCCAGTTCCTCTGAAGAATATGTAGTCACCACCGGAATGAAATGTGTCGACTTGGATAGCCTAACACATACAACGTCAAAGTTCTTCAAGGTCCACGAGAGACCAACAACGAAATCCATTGTAACACGCTCTCATTTCCACTCGGGAATCTCAAGTCTCTAAAACAAAATTGTCCGGCCTCTGATGTTTGTAGTTCACCTACTGACAATTCAAGCACTGAGCCACATACTCCACTATATCTTCTTTCATTATTCTACACCAATAATGTTGTCTCAAATCCTGATAATTCTTAGCGGCACCCAGATGAATGGAATACCGCAAACTGTGGGCCTCCTCAAGGATCAAATCATGTAACCCATCCACATTAGGCACACATATCTGGCCTTGCATCCACAACATCCCATCATCACAAATTGAAACCTCCTTGGCATTGTCGTGTTGTAGCATGTCCTTAAGGACAAACACATGGGTGTCGTCGTACGGACGAGATCTGCTGCGCTCATACAAAGAAGACCGAGAAATCACGCAAGCAAGAACCAGGCTAGGCTGTGAAATGTCCAATCTCAGCCAAATCCTGAACATCCATGGCTAGTGGCCTTTTTGCTACCGGTAAATATGCCAAACTACCCATACTCTCCACCTTCCTACTCAATGGATCGGCCACTATATTGGACTTTACTATATGATATAATATGGTGACATCATAGTGTTTCTGTTACACCCCATGTTTTCGTACGTGAGAGTACGTCGTAAGTCAATTGATGTAAGCTTAGAAATAAGATTATATTTAGAAGCACATAAAGTAAGTTAATCATGCTACCCTGGAGGTTACAAATATTAAGATCATGAATAATGAGTACCAAAAGGTTTGGAAATCTTAGAAGTTAAATCAATTGAAGAAAATAAGTTTTGTCGAAAGTAGACGAGTTTGGAATGTTATAACATTTACTTTAGGGTGAGAGTATGGTTCATTACATGATAAGGAGGTTATGCTATGAGTTATGTTTGTCGTATAATAGTCGTGTGCTACGTTTTGAAGTCAAGCAAGTTGTGAAACAAAAGTTGGCAAAGGTCTTTATAAATTACATTCATAATATGCTTAAAATTAGGTCAAATGTAACAAAGATTTTCTCCCAATATTCATGGAATTATTGGATAATATACCAACCTAATTTAATATCTATGAGTCTATTTTCCAATGCATTAAACCGTTAATCGATACGACATAGGAGTAGAGAGATATTTGCAGTTTCGCGAGACTGCACAGACATCATAAGTGACAAGTAGGTGGGTCACTAAAGCTTTTTGAGCCATACATTTCGTGTGTTATATGAGGTATTATTGGGACATATTATATACCAATTTAAGTTATTGGCATTTAGTTTCCAACTCTCTTAACCGTTCGTTCATACGACATCCGGTTAAAAAGATATAAGTGTCGGAAGATGGGCCAATGCTAGGGTGCCAAACTAGCACCTCTTTGACTTTTCCAAAGTTGATATATATAAGTCTTAGGTCAGATTTCTCTTCATTTTTCAGCATAACACGACCAGAGAAAATCCACAAACATATCCTTAAGATCTCTTCTAGGTTTTCAAAGAAGGTTATCATCCCGGGCATGAAATCGAGAAGCGATAACATCAAAACGATCCCTATGACGTAAGTGTCATTATACCGCCTCTCTTTTTTATTTGTAGTTAGAGTTTTGGAAGTTAATTCATAGTTAATAAACGTGTAATATCTATATTTAAGTGTTAAAATATTAAGGAAAGTTTATAAATGTGTTTCCTAATAGTTAGAACTCACGGGACGGTGATCGGAAGCCATGAGTTCGAGTTATTTGACTTGTAGCGGACTGTTTGTGGACTCTTTTGTGTTACTGTTGGTATGCATATTTCACTACTGTTTTGTGGATTTTTGGAGGATTAAGGGTGTGTAGATACACCATATAGATTTAGGGTGATGGTCTGGTCGTTCGTCGTAATATTTTCGGGTCGTTTGACACTACTACGGTGGTCGTTTTGTGTATGAAGAGATTGCGGTGTGTTGGGCTGTTTTGTAGTATTTTGTGGTGTATATAAGGCTGTAATATAATGTATATATGTTGTTGTTGTTGTGTTCTTGTGTCATTGGTGTTATCTTGAATTTGGAGGAAGTAAGGATAATAGAGGAGATGCTGACCGTTTTTATACAAAATAAGCTTGTCGTTCGTTGTGCGATAGTTGTACCTTTCGTAACTTAATGATAGTATTATTATTGTTGTTGTAGATTTAGGTTCGAAGAGGCAAGTTCAACTTGGTGAGTGGAAATATTGTGATAAGGTATGTTAAGGCTCTTCCTTCATTCTTTTGGCATGATCTAAAGTGAAACGAACATAAACGATACGCTATTTCATAATGAATCTACTCCTAGCAACTAATGTGGTCAATGTTGTTATTTACTTACAAATTTATTCTAAGAAAGTATGTATAATTCTTGAGTCCTAGTGAAGTTCGTATTCATGGTATGATATCCATAATGTTAATAGAAGGTGAAACTACCCTACGTCACTCCAAAAGGTTTAGGGTGTGATTCCAGGAGTCCATCGTGCATTATATATAGTATCTATTTTACTCTACCGAGCTGCGCTATAGTCGGTCAGGTACGGCACCTATTGTGCAACCACTGATCAGTTGGGCTTACCGAGCTCCACGTGGCCGGGTACGTTTTTACCGAGTCCTCTTTGAGGCCGGGTACGATATGATGATGATGATGCCCACAGAGGCAGATGTTTTTAAAAGATTATGTATAAATATGTATCACGCATTTCATGTCACGATCTCTTAGAGGCACTCAGATGCTACAGGTTGTATCTCATATATCTCTCTTTACATTACTGTTCTTATTTATGCTTTTCTGCGTTACATACTCAGTACTTAATTCGTATTGACATCCCTTTTGCCTGGGGACACTCCGTTTCATACCCACAGGTCCCTATAGATAGGTTGACGGTCGTCCTAGTAGTCTATCATCTCAGCGGAAGGTATTGCTACACTCCACTTTCTCCGGAGTTGCCTATTTGGTCAATATGATTAGGACATGTATTGACTGGTATGGCGGGGTCCTATACCGACCTATATGACATTTATATAGTCTTATAGGCTTGTAGACAAATTTTAGGTATATGGATACGTGTATGGCCTTGTCGGCCTATGTTTTGAGTTTACAAATTATCATGTCAGCCTTATAGGCCGGTACGTCACATGTATAAGTTTCCATATCATGTTTGATCATCCTACGTCTAGTATGCACTTATATTTTATTCTGGTTATCTCATGACGGCCCTTTTGGACCTTTACCCATGATAGTACGATAAGAAAGATATGTTATATTGGTACTCGGTTGAGTAAGGTATCGGGCGCCCGTCGCGGCCCATAGATTGGGTTGTGACAGTTTCAATAACTGTAGCCATCTCCAATGTTGCAAATTAAGGTCCCTGTACTTGAACAGATTTTGGAGCCTCCGATGGTCGGCATAGACCTCGCATGGAACACCGTAGAGATATACTGTACAACATGAGGAAAATGCATATCTATGTCTGTATGTCATGTGTGCATGTCAATTCCATGTATCTCAGAGATAAACTCATCTACTCACACTCTCAGAGTACTCAATCTCATTGTCTCACACTTTCCACTCATCATGCTCAATCACTTAGTAATGTATATGGACAATCTAGCCTAGGGAAGATCCATCCCGGAATATATACATCACCTGACCAACAGTCATTCAGTACTGAGTAGGGGCAAATCCAGCTCGTGGGAAAGATCCATCCCCAGGTATAAAATTGCTTCAGACAAGATCCATGTCCAGGGAAGATCCATCCCTCAATATAATCAACCACGCTCACTGGGGTGTGTGCAGACTCCGGAGGGGCTCCTTCAGCCCAAGCGCTATATCAAGCCAATCATGGCACAAATCAAAATAACCTGCTATGGCGTGCAGTCCGATACCATAATATAATCAATATAATATGTTGCAGCGTGCAACCCGATCCTATAACATCACTCACACTCAGTCTCTTGGCCTCACTCAGTCATCAATCACTCAAGTCTCTCAGGCTCAAAATGCCATGAAACTAGCCCAAAATGAAGATATGATGAGTCAATAAATGGTACAGAGACTGAGATATGATATGCATATGAATGTGTATGGATGAGTATGTAATGCAATGAATACAGATATTTGAACAATAGAAGTAATATATTTGGGTCCCAAGAGGATAAGCATGTAGCCTATACATGGTTTCTAACATGGATCACAACTCAAGAACGTAGGAGTTTCATAGCTACATGTAAAATCAAGTAACTACACTGTAAGGACCCGACCGGTTGTTTTGATCTCTAGCGCATAATTCGGAGGTTTGAGGCCATGAACATCTTCAATTTAGGTATTATGACTTGTACATGTGATCAGAACTGAAATTCGGGAAGTTCAGAGTGGAGTTGGAAAGAGTTTTCTCATTTCGGAAGCTTAAAGTTAGAAGAATCTAACTAAGGGTTGATTTTGAGTAACCGACCTCGTAATCGGTATTGGAAGGTTCCAACAGGTTCATATGATGATATTGGACTTAGGCGTATATCCGGATCGGGTTTTGGATGGCCCAGGAGCATTTTGGCGCCTATTATGGTAGGTTGGCATTTTGAAAAAATTTCATGAATTTGGGTTGAAGTGAATTTCAGTGTCATCGATGTCCGTTTGGTATTTCGGGCCTGGGAATAGCTCTGTATGGTAATTCCGTTCTTATAAGCGCATCCAGATGTGGATTTGGAGGTCCGTAGGTCATCTCAGGGTCATTTGGCGAAAGTTGTAAATTTGAAGGTTTTTGGAAAGTTTGATCGGAGTGGACTTTTTGGATATTAGGGTCGGATTCTTATTCCGAAAGTTGGATCAAGTTCATAATGTCGAGTGTGACTTGTGTGCAAAATTTGAGGTCAATAGGACGTGATTTGATAGGTTTCGGGATCGAATGTAGAAGTTTAAAGTTCAAAAGTTCATTAAGCTTGAATTGGGATGTGATTCGTGGTTTTAGCGTTGTTTGATGTGATTTGAAGGATCGACTAAGTCTATATGGTGTTTTAGTACGTGTTGGGATAATTGGTTGAGGTCCCGGGGGCCTCGAGTGGATTTCGGATGGTTAACGGATCAAGTTAAAGCTTGAAGGATGGCTGAAGTGCATCAATTCTAGTGCAATCGAACCTGCGCAAGTTTGACTGCAGGTGCGTGACCGCAGAATCGAGGACATGGTTGCAGGTGTGGTTTGGGCGAAGCTGGGCAGTGATCGCAAGTGCGAAGGGTTGTCCGCACCTACAAGGTCACAGATGTTGAGGTGTGCCGCAGGTGTGAAAATGAGAGAGACGGCCTGGGGGCGCAGGTGCGGACGTATATCCACAGATGCGGATGCGCATTTGCGTATGGGTGACCGTAAATGTGGAAATGGGTTGGAAGACCAGGATCGCAGAAGCGATGGCAGATCCATAGAAGCAGGACCACAAGTAATCTGCAGAAGCAAAAACTGGGCAGAACATAAGGAGATCAAACTTGGTCATTTCTTCATTTTCATTTGATATTTTGGAGCACGGTTGTTGGGAGATTTTGAGGATTCTTCATCATGTAACATAAGGTAAGTTATTCCCACTCATTTTAAGTTAAATACATGGTTTGTATAAGGATTTAAACACGGAAATTTGTAGAAATTGTGGATTTTTGGTAGAAAACCTAGAAATTGATATTTTTGAATTTTGACCATGAAATTGGACATGGAATTCGGAATAAATTATATATTTGAGTTCGTGAGGTTATGGGTAAAGTTTATCTACGAAAATTTTCGGAGTCCGGGCACGTGGGTCCGAGGTAATTTTTATCGACTTCTCGGGCGGAGTTAAAAATTGTTTTAAAATGGATTATAATAAGTATTGGAGTGTATATTTATGGATTTGCATGTTTATTGACATGTTTTGGAGTGTTGGGCATCGGGTTGAGTTGATGGAAGGGCTTGGGAGTTGGTGATGGAACTTCGGGGCGAGGTAAGTCTCCTTTATAACTGTAACGACCCGGTTGGTCGTTCCGAGAGTTTAGACCCGTTCCCCTATTCTGCTAAATTTTATGTGGTTCAGCTCTTGGGTGTTTTGTTGGGTTGGTTGGTATCGGTTTCGGAGTGGTCGTGCTGAGAATTGAGACATTTAGTCTCTTAAATTGGCCTAATAGTTGAAAAAGTCAATTGAGAGTTGACTTAATGGTAAACGACCTCGGAATGTAGATTTCATGGCTTGGATAGCTTCGTTAGGTGATTTGGGACTTAGGAGTATGTTTGGAATGTGGCTTTGATGTCCGGTGTAGAATTAGGCTTGAATTGGCGAAAGTTAGTTTTTGGCGATTTCCGATCGGCAGTAGAAACTAGGCTATATGGATCAGAATGGAATTACGGAAGTTTGAGCAGGTTCATAGTGTCATTTTGAATTTGTGTGAAAAATTTCAGGTCAATCGGACGTGTTTTGGATGGTTTCGGCATCTTTAGCGAAATTTAGAAATCTCAAAGTTCATAGGCTCGAATCCGATGTGATTTTGGTGTTTTGGCGTTGTTTTGGGTGTTTCGAAGGCTCGAATAAGTTTGAATAAGGTTATAAGACGCGTTGGTATGTTTGGTTGAGGTCCCGAGGGCCTCAGGTATGTTTCGGGAGGTTAACGAATCAAGTTCTGATGTTGGAAATTGCAGATTTTGCTGTTGTTCAGTTCTGGTTTTCTTTTATGCGATCGCAAGAGTAAGGATGCTATCGCATAGGCTTGTCTGAGGCAGCATGTTATTTGTTCTATGCGATCGTGTTTTTGGAGGCTGTGATCGCGTAGGCTATGAGAGTGTGTGCTATGCGATCGCGTGTGAGGACTATGCGATCGCATGGGGGGGAGGGGGGGTAAGGTGCGTGTGGAGGTTGTGTGTTAGTTCTGTGCGAACGCGTGGGTTAAGGTGAAATCGCATAGAGACGGTTAGGTCTTTGCTTCACGAACGCGGGTTCTGGATCTCGAACTGAGGAAATAATAGGGACGTGGGCAGTGTATTTTCAAAAGCCATATCTGCAATTTTTAGCCCACTTTTCACCATTTTTGGACGGATTTGAAGCTTTTGAGAGAGATTAAAGAGAAAATCAAAGGGGAAGCACTTGGAGGTAAGATTTTTGACTTCATAACTCGATTATATGTTTATTTCTAAGTAATTAAACCTGAAATTAGTTGGATTTAAACCCAAAATTGGGGAAGTTAGAGCATGGGAAATTGAAGACTTTATTTGAGGATTTGAAGGAGCTTTTGTGGTCCGATTTTGATGTTCTTAATATGCATAGACTCGTGAGGGAATAAGGATTCTAGTTTTTTGATTTGTATCGAATTCCGAGATGTGGGCCCGGGGGCCGGGTTGGACCAATTTCGGAATTTGTGCCTAATTGTGATAAATTTCAAATGGGTTTCGTCTCCCAAGCGTATTTTGATATTATTAATCTGGTTTTGATAGACTCGGAGCATTTGGGAGCCGACTCGAGGGGTCAAGGGTATCGCGGAGTAATGTTTTGGACCGGTTTGAGGTAAGTAATGACTGTAAATCTTGTCCTGAGGGTATGAAACCCCGGACTTCGTATTTTCTCACTATTTTTGGAGTGGCGCACATGCTGGATGACGACGGTGTGGCGTGCACTGATTGGGGATTTGGACTTTGTCCTTCCCGTGGCAACTACTGAGTTGCGTATTTACTTTTAAATCATATGTTAAATCGATTTTCAGACTATTATTATATTCGGGTTGTAAGCCATGTTTGGGGCCTTGTGCCGACCTGTTTAGACCCCTTGGGAGCTTTTACTACTATTCCTCACTGTGTAGACTTATGCTTTACACTCAGCTATATTATGTATAACTGATTTCGAAACTCAGTCTTATTTACACTATTTTGAGATATAAAATGATATTTTGGGTCGAGTACCCCATTTTACTGGTAGCCCGAGTGGCTTTTTGAGAGATTTCTGACTAAGTGTGGCCGAGGGCCTATGTTGTGAGGATGCTATGGGATCGGGATGCATGCCGCAGCATGTTACATTATTATTGATATGTGAAAGGTTGAGGGCCTGAGTGATTATGCCACGAGATGGCTTGATATTAGCGCTTGGGCTGTAGGAGCCCCTCCGGAGTCTGTACATACCCCCAGTGAGCGCAGGTACCTACTGAGTGCGAGTGTCGAGTGACGAGTTATTGGGAGGTATGAGTGACTATGAGGTTTCCCGAGGGGTTGATTATGAGTGACTGTGAGGTTGCCCGAGGGGCTGATTATGAGTGACTATGAGGTATGCCCGAGGGGCTGATTCTGAGTGATGTTACACCCGAGGGGCAGTTTCTTATTCATGTTTTTGCCCGAGTGGCTACTTATGATTCATTTAATTTTTACACTAAACTTCTTGGACATATGTCTGAAGTTGTTGGAAATTACACTTTTCAAAGGCATTTTACTGACATTTTCTTTTTAAGCGTGATGATTTAACGTATAAACTGTTGGAAAAAAATATTGTGCTTATTTTGAAATGATGATTTTAGTTTATGTGTTTCTTACTGCTCAGACCTGATTTATTTTCATTACTACTGAGTTGGCGTACTCACATTACTCTCTGCACCTTGTGTGCAGATCCATGTACTAGGGCAGAGTGAGCTGTGCATCTGTTCCAGAGACTTCTCGGAGATTTTGCGAGGTAGTTGCACGCGTCCGCATCCCTGCTCTCTCTCTCTCCTGCTTACTATTATAGAGTTTATTTCCAAAGTTGTATATTTTCTGTAGATGCTCACGACCAGTGACTCCGGGATCTTGGGGTTGTATATAATATTCGATGTAGCTTTATCAGTTTTAAAATGATTAAACGAAACCTTTATGGATTACCAGTTCAGTAATGATATAAATGAAACATTCTTTACGTTTGAGCATTAATTTGGCTGGCCTAGTTCCACGATAGGCGTCATCACGACTAGTTTAGATTTGGGGTCGTGACAAGTTGGTATCAGAGCCCTAGGTTACATAGGACTCACCGTTCATGAGCAAGTTTAGTAGAGTCTTGCGGATCAGTACGGAGACGTCTGTACTTATCTTTGAGAGGCTACAGAACCCTTAGGAAAATCTCACATTCTTGAATTCTTGTCGTGTTAATCCATTATATTCATCCAAAAGCGTAACTCTTGAATTCCTTCAATGTATTCGAATGCGCACGTGAGCCCTTGGTATCAGCTATGCATCGACGGCTTGTGACTTCCATGGATGAGATGTGATTTTAGCATGTTGATAATGGGCCAGTCTGGAGGATTTGAGTCCGGATTCTGTCTGTGGCTTGAGCGCTGAGATTTCATTATGTGAGCACATGTGTTTGGAGACTTATATGTCCGTTGGTGTCCTTATTGACGAGACTTTGTGACTGGATGACTATGTGGTGAGTGTGATTTGAGGGTGAGATGTGTTCATATCGCTTGGTTGTGACAAAAGGGGATGGGTTGGATATGTAGCAAGAGCTATTGAGTGTTTGACTTCTGTCTGGAGTTGACCCATGGCCTCGAGTCGTGAGTGTATGGGAAGACCTCTTATGTTGTTCAATTGTGGAGTGAAGCGGATACTTCTATTGTGTTATGAGCTCCTGGTGATGTCTTTTGGGCTGGTCATTGCCCCAGTAGAGTTCATGTATTTGATTAACGGTGTATTCCAGCCGTATTAGCACTCCTTTGTTATTGTATTCATTGATGGAATCCTGGCGTATACGCTTAGCCAGGGGTAGCATACTCAGTATTTGATGACGGTATTATAGAGATTGATGGAGGAGAAGCTTTATGCAAAGTTTTCCAAGTGTGAATTTTTGGCTCAGTTCAGTAGCATTTCTGGGGCACATGGTCCAGTAAGGGTATTCAGGTGGTCAGACGAGTATGGAGAAAGCTTCCAGAAGCTCAAGATTTCTTTGACCATAGCTCCAGTGTTATTTCTGCCATTAGCTTCAGGTTCTTATACGGCGTATTGTGATGCCTCGAGGCTAGGCGTTGGTTGTGTTTAGATGCATAAGGATAAAGTGATTGTGTATTAGCTATGAGTTTCGGAAGGGTATAGAGAGAGATCAGTTTGAGGCTAAGCAAGCAGGGCTATTTCCCGCGGGGTGTCCTGAGGTTGTGTGATCCTTATGTTGTTTTGTAGAAGGTTCTCTTTTACCAGTAATTGATATATGTTTCAGTTATAGTTTATATCACTTGTGGGAGTTGGCACGGATATTGCAATGGTGAATGCGAGGTTGGAGATTATTTGGGATGTTAAATGGTTTGAGTTATATATGAGCTTATGAAGGATTTAGTTGAATCTCGTTGTGGTATGATGGCGGTGTTAGCATATGGTCATTATGAGTTACTGTTTGTTTTGATCTATGGCTTTGAGACAAGTGGGGGAGTCTTCTAATGATAAGTTGGTTGCACGATTATGTGATGTGTTGGGTTCGGTTCGAGGTATACTGGTGAATCAGTTATGACCTGCAGGGGTTGAGATCGTGAATGACTTGAATAAAGGAAATTTTGGATAGGGGTTGTGTTATGCTTTATGGGTTATAAGAATCATGGGATGCCTTGAGTTGTTATTGGTGAAGGATGTAATGTGCATGGGGCAGGAATTTATTTGGTTGCATTAAGGTGGGGTTACTTCCTGGAGTGTTGGAGTGCTAACGGAGCACAGGTCGTTCGATCCGTTTGATCAGTCTAATTGAGGTTTGATTAGAGTGGATGACTCTCGATAATGGTTCTCTCAGATTCAAGGTTAAATATAGAAATTGGGAATCTTCAAGGTGCGTTTTGGGCTAGAACTGAGATTTATGTTGGAGGGTGTCAAGACTTGTGGCATTTATACATTATCATGGATTCTACATATCAGTATCAGGAAGGTGAAGGTAATAGATTTAGATTCGCAGGAAGTCTCATCTGGGTAATTATTTTGAATGTGGTACTTTTGGGGATTTTTGAGAGAGTAGTCAGCGGCTTATGAGCCTCAGACGGTATAATTTTGTTCTTGGATCTCGTGTGGTGAGTCTAGGTTGAGAATTGCGATATTATGGAAAGGAGAAGTATCGATTTGAAGGTAAGTCAGAAGGAACTTGGATTAATAGGACAGCTTGGTAGTAGGTCAGATCGGCATGATAAGGGGTATGATTAGTCCTTTGGGTGTTTATGAGGGAATGAGTTTTACAGGTCTTTCTTAGCAATGCTCTTGGGTTTTGACGACCTGTGTAGCTTGGTTGAGTTAGAAGGATTCAGTCTTGACAGTTTGGTGTTGTACAAATGGGATTCAGATAGTTCCTGATGGTTTCTACCACGGTTAGAATTGTATATTTTCTGTTAGCGCGAGGAGCTTATGATGTATAATGATTTTTCTTCTAGAGGGGATCAAATGGAAAGTTCTTGGTTAGTTGGGTACGTAGTTTCATGTGGCTCGGAAGGGATCATGAAGTTCTCATATTCACCATAGGATGGCATGGCGTATGCGGTATGTTGTGTAGAGTTGAGATTTGCATATGTGAGGTCACGGTTCAGTTCTGGGAGGAAGGTCAAAAAATTTGTAGGCAGCATTAGCCGTTTCAGATGACTAGGTAGATGATATCACCAATTGGGTGGCTTGAAGAGGGTATATCTCACGACCCAAAATATATTAAGGTCGTGATGGCGCCGGACACCATCGTCAGGCAAGCCAATCATTAATTAGTTGAAATAAATTCTTGTTTTAACATTTTTGAAATCATTACCTTTAACTTATTACGTAAAAACTAAAAAAAATTCGTTAAGTAAATACGACAGTTTAATATTCCATTTTTATAAGATACAACCCATACACGTCACAGAACCCGGTGTCACAAGTGCATGAGCAAATTCTAAGAATTTCACAAATACTACAAAGCTTGTCTGAAATACAAATTGGACAAGGAATTTAAAATGAAAATAAATACAATATGAGG
>ML349728.1:36880-86655 GCA_005239505.1 Nicotiana paniculata | reverse complement strand
ATAATCAGGGATAAGAAACATCAGACTTATTTCACATTTTACACATCAATTCTTCTTCTTTTTAACTGGCAATTAAGAATTTCCCTAGGCTTAAACATGTATAAATCACAGGAAATATGTAATAATTATCATTTGCAAACAAAGAGCCGAGGGTCGGACAGCGCGGATCAACAATAATAAATTGTGCACTGCCAAGGGTCGAACGACTTGAACCATAGATGCATCTATTTTCCCCGCTCGCGAATCGGTCATGCGACGCGGTCAACATAATAATAATAAGGCTAACCTGCTCGCCAATCATACCTGCGACTCAGGTGCTCATATGTACACATATTCACATAATAAATCCGCATTTTTATCAAGAAAGCAGTTACTCGGGAAAGTGGTAAAATTCTTCGTAAGGGAACACGAAAAATAGCATTTAAATCTTTGTTTGGAAACTCATTTGCCAAGTTTAATAATATTCAATAATATAACCTTATCAGGAATACAATTATCCACGGAGGAATCAATTTTCTTTCTAGATGATTAAGAAAATGAACTCTAGTCTTCTTAGGTATTCAATTACTATTTCGATCATATTAGCGGTCTAATATTACTGGCAAGATCACAAGTACAACAGATAAGGCATGCTAGTGGGTCCTAGAGTACCCGGACATAAGCATACTAGTAGCTACACACGGACTCTCGTCACCTCGTGCGTACGTAGCCCCCACAAGTAATAGCATGTATTCATTTAGTTCACCTATGGGGACAATTCCCCCTCACAAAGTTAGAAAGGAGACCTACCACGCTCCGAAATCCCATAACCGGCTTCCAAGCCCTTCCGACGACTCCAATGGATGCACAACGCCCCAAAACTACCAAATAACGGGCAAAGCAATTGAAATTCACTCTAATACTCGTAACAAATTAAATTATATAATTTCCTAACTCTGCTCAATGAACTGACCAAAATGCCCTCGGGCCCACGTGCCCGGAACCCGAAATTTCTCGAAGATTAATTCTACCCATAGCTTTACTAGTTCAAATATACAATTTACTCAAAAATTCATGCTCATTCGTGGCTAAAATCCAAATTACCAAATTTTCTAGGTTTTCTTCAAAATTCCCAATTTTCCACAATCTTTCATGTTTTAATCCATGCATATACCTTGTATTTAACTTGAGATGAGTTGGAATAACTTACCTTGACATAGATGATGAAATTCCCTTCTTGAAGTTCTCCAAAAATCGCCCCATCCATGAGAAATATGAGAGAAATGGCCAAAAATCTCGGTTTTAAAACATTCTGCCCAGCCTCATTTCCGCACCTACGATCCTCATCTCGCATCTGCGATTCCGCAGGTGTGACGAAACTCCCGCACCTGCTGCTTCCTCAGCTCCAGCCAAAACTCGCACATGCGCCCCATTGTCCGCATCTGCTCCTTCGCAGGTGCGGAAATTACATCGCACCTGCGCTCTCAGCCAAGCACCAAAATCTCGCACCTGTGGCGCCAAAGCCGCACCTGCGGCCCAAGCCTCGCAGGTGCGGTTACACCAGATGACAGCAACTTCAGCTTTTCTCAACTTCAAATATTGATCCGCTAACCACCCAAAATCCACCCGAGGCCCCTGGAACCCCGTCCGATTACACCAACCTGTTCCAAAACATAATGCGGACTTGCTTGAGGCCTCAAGTCACATCAAATTACGCCAAAATCACGAATCGCACTAAAATTCAAACTTTATGAACCTGAAGTTTCAAACTTCCACATCTGATGCCGAAACCTATCAAATCACGTCCGATTGACCCCAAATTTTGCACTCAAGTCATATTCGACATTACGGACCTGCTCCAACTTTCGAAATTGCATTCCGAACCCGATATCAAAATTTCCACTTCCGGTCGGATTTCTCAAAAACCTTCAAATTTCTATCTTTAGCCAAATGACTTCAAAATGACCTACGGACATCCGAATTAACTTCTGGTCGCGCTCTCAACTCCAGAATCACCATACGGAGCTATTCCCAGGCTCGGAATCCAAAACGGACATCAATATCATTGATATGCGCTTTAAGCCAAACTTAGGAAACTTCTTCAAAAATGCTGACTTCCATAATACACACTGAAACACTCACGGGTTATCCAAAACCCGATCCGGACATACGCCCAAGTCCAAAATCATCATACGAACCTGCTGGAACCTTCAATTCCTGACTCAGAGGTCGTTTACTCAAAATTCCAACCTTAGTCAATTTCTCCAACTTAAGTCTTTCGAAATGAGAATTTTCTTTCCAAATTAACTCTAAACTTCCCGAAATTCAACTCCGACCATGCCCACGGGTCATAATACATGAAATTGAGCTGCTCAAGACTTCAAACCGCTGAATGACGTGCTAGAGCTCAAAACGACCGATCGGGTCGTTACATTCTCCCCCACTTAAATAGACGTTCGTCCTCAAACGTGCTAAGAACTGCTCTAGAGTTATCTGAAATCACAGTTTAACACCTCAAGCACTTGCCCGTTCTATCACAACCTAGTTGAGTACATTAGCTTGATCAAATCTGAAGATTTCTTCTTTTATCCATACAATAAGCTCAGAACCCAGTTCCAACACTGGAAATTTCTCTGCCAGACCTATTTCCAATATATAATCACCGTATCAACTACCACACGAGTTACCAAAGCATGACTGCATACTTTTTCTGAATTTAGCGCCATACACCGACATCCCCTGAACCTTAATAGCCAAAATTCCACGAATCTGATGCTCTCAATGCACCTTATGATATATATATATATATATGTATATATATATATATATATATATATATACACACACATCCTGCAATAATGTTGGCAATACCACCACAATGGAGGAGATGTGTAGAAATTCATAACCAACTGCAGAGTTAACAAATCATTGAATATCTCCTCTTGAATAGAATCATCACCTCATTACAAATCAATATGGGTAATTGTCCTTTAATGTATTTCACATAATCTTATCGCACTAGATCCCTGATCCAAAAATCTCGTCTCACCCAGGATGAACTGTTCAAACAACCAATCACCCCAGATATGACCAACAGTCTCACATGACTCCACAACGTGCCAATAGGCCACAACTCGAACATGATACATAAGAAATGACACAGGAAGGGACTACTCAACTCACGCAAATAATATGGACTTTCCTCAGAAAATAGGAAGTAAAACACAAGAAAAATAAATATAGGAACCTTACTCATCATCACACTGTTGCGGCAGGCATCCCGATCCAAATAACATACCTGTGGCGACGTGCCACCCGATCCACACATAAAATTTACATAAGAAGATACACGATCTGAATCGCTCACTATTACAAATTACCGAATATCGGTCACAAGCACGCTAAGTGCATAATACCATCTTGGGGAAACTGATAAATCCATATGCTACAAAACTTAGCACAACTGAGGTGCGATATATATATATATATATATATATACACACACACACTCTGGATCTCAAGAGCTATCCTGCTCACATAACATCATCACTACGGGGGACCTCAACACATAAGAAATTATCAAGCCGTTTCACAACTCACACGGCACAATCATAATATCACATGAATTTGACAAAGATGGAACAATACCTGATATTCCAACACCCCTCCTTGAGGAGAGCCATACTGAAATGGACACATCTGACTCGCATGAAGCCCATAATCTTGTTTAAATCCATTCATACACTTCAGGCCGATTCTGCTCGCAGTGAACTAGGTTGATAGCCTTACCTGGGTCCAAAATAGCCTACTTCCTCTCATAACACGCAAGAACAACCATCATAGCCGAGATAACACCCCACAATCCACAACCAGCTGAACCGAACGCCTTCCTGGCATAAATTTTCAAACAAGCAATATTGCACTTCCTTACACTTGGTCTAACTCTTCAATCAATCAGGCGAATACTTGTCACACTTATACCATCTTCCCGTGGCCACGCTCCCACGACCTTCCACATAAGGTAGCAAGTCTGCACATCCACCACTGGCCATACTAACGCTGTAAAATAAATCAAGAACCCATAACTAGGATGCAAAGCCTCTTCCACCGAATATCGATCTCAGGTGACACTGAAGATAACACCAGCTCACTCTGAACTTTCAAATCACTTTTTCTTGCTCATCCGAGCTCATGACATCCTTGTCAACACTGAATCGCTTTGATTCCTTACTTCCAGTTACATACTGCTTACCGCACCTAACATGCTAATATGAGATAGCGCAAGAATTCCATCATAACTTTTGAACCACTAATAGGGTGAACACTTCATCATATAAAAACCTTTTACTTACCTCAATTCAAGAGAACCACCACAACACACGAGTGAATTCCCACAATCACAATACATGCAAATACTTAAGTAGTGGTCTGAACCATCATAAACCTTCCGGGATCCGCCTACACCTGATAGTCCATAATACTTGAATGCTTCCAAATAAAATCTATTTCAACACCCGACATGCCTCGCATACACCGGCACAAACCACATGCATAACTTAATCACATCGAAGGAACTGATCAATGCCGTAAATGTGCCATTTCAACCATGGCTAATCAATCTATCTTATTTTAATCATCTTTAATTGCCTGAGGAATAATAGTAACTTCCTTTAACTCATAGCAACTCAACCCTCACTCATCCCTAGTGGCCTTGATTCACGAGACCATGCTGCCTAAATCCCGCAAAATACCCTCCTGATAATCTTTCTACAACCCGGAGTTTATTTCTCTCACTCCTCAAATACTATCCTGCACGCTGAAAATAACATAGAACACTCAAATTATTTTCCCTTTCTCAGGAATTATACTGCAAAAACTCGACTCTTAATCATACTGCTGCCTGAAACCCTTAAACGCTGCATTCTTAACTTTCGAATTTATTAGGACCACTATTGAGAGTCACCCACTCTGACTGGCCCCAAATACAATCAACTCCAAGGATCTTCTAGCACATGAACATCCTCTCAATGAAGTACATGACTGAGTCACTACCCTTACAACTCGCCTATGCCTTAGGCATAAATTCTGAATCTTTCAAAGCCTAACCCTGGTCTGACCGGGACAACTTTTGCACACATTCACCAAATCCCACGCACAATCACCATTTTACTCCTTTCCCCTTAGCTTAATAACTTGCCAACACGCCGACAATCCGCAACCCTATGATAACACAATCCTGCAACCCAACTGCAGGTGGTGGGAATCCCCCCACTTAGCCCGAAGCTACTCCTTGCACCACTCAAGACCCTGCTAAGATCCTTTCTCCTTTGTTAACATGATTTTGCTTAACCAATCCGTCCAATTCTTCTGAATTCCCTTGTCCGCATTCCCTAAATACTCAAATTCTCTAGCATCATTCACACATTTTGCCTCCTACCGAATAGCCACTAGAATCCCTCATAGAAACTTGCTAACCATACAACCGCTAACCTACTCACAGGAGATAACCCACCTGTGGAAATCACCAACTGACACCTTCCAATGATGATGTACTGCACATTCTCTACAATATCAATACCATATCCTGCGCCCTTCTTTCTCTACCAACTTTACTAGTCCGTCCGCTCCTCATAGACGTCTATTAAATGCGCTACAACATCTTCAATTCACCGCCACATTGC
Organism: Nicotiana paniculata; assembly: GCA_005239505.1. NCBI lineage: Eukaryota > Viridiplantae > Streptophyta > Magnoliopsida > Solanales > Solanaceae > Nicotiana > Nicotiana paniculata. Next base: position 80,995 of record ML349728.1, on the reverse strand, counting down.
GTCCTTCTTCATTCCTAACAACTCCTCCCTGTTGTATCCAACCTTCCGCCGAAATAACCCATATTTCAACTTAAGCTCGTAGACCCAATTGCCATCCACTAAAACTCTCAAACTTTCCCTCAAAATAGGCAGTTGTCTACCTACTGAACTCCTGTGCTATGTTGTCACTCTCCCACTTGTTAAACTCATTCCTTTAAACGACCACCTGACTTCCGTTCCTTACACCTGGCCTTTTAGAAATTTAGTCACCGCCTGACACTTCTCACATGTCTTTCTTCGTCGTATGTTGTCCAATTCAATATCATTCTCTGCAGCCCTTACACCAGTAGATCACCACGACTTCAAACTCTCTGAGGATCATCTTTCTCGAGCTGCCTTCATTAGAAATAACTATTCAGTCCTGAACCACCACGCACCATGATCTCTAACAACCGCTTCTTCAATACTACTTCATAACACTCAAACCCAATGCAATCTAAGAAACCATGGCACCGATAGAATTAACACATTCCATTCGATCAATGACGACGATTTCACATCACAGGTGAATATCCCACCTTACTTGAAAATACCAAGTCTTACTGCTTTGTCAATCCAAAACCTGACCATTTATAGTCCAAATGCCTTTCCTCTGCCGGAACTAAAATGCTGCAATCTCGAAATCACGCCCTGAGAAGACCTCCCTTCAAGCCATTCATCACCCCCAACATATGGGAAAGAATTTTATAATCGTATCGACGTCGCGCGATAACCAATCATAAACATCATCAAAACCTGAGCATAACCTCAAGTCTCTCAGAAACACAGCTACTGAGCTAAAACAACATATTATCCTTCTGCAGGGCCATAACAACAGCCCCAACCAATTACACATGGAAAACATATCGCATCATATTCGTAGCACCATTTCAATTCCTCAAATCCACGATTCATAGCAAGCACTTCACGGCGCGTAAGATTAAGTAGGAAGAAACATAGGCATAAGCCTCAAAGGAATAGAATCGCACGATGAGGAATCAAGAAGGGAAGTACTCCTAACAGCCTTGTAGCCTCTCGAAGATAAGTACAGACGTCTCCGTACCAATCCGCAAGACTTTACCAGACTTACTCATGACTCATGAGACCTAAGGGAACCTAGTGCTCTAATACCATATTGTCACGACCCAAAATCTATTAAGGTCGTGATGGCGTCGGACACCATCGTCACGCAAGCCAATCATTAATTAGTTGAAATAAATTCCTGTTTTAACATTTTTGAAATCATTACCTTTAACTTATTATGTAATAACTAAAAAATCCATTAAGTAAATACAACAGTTTAATATTCCATTTTTATAAAATACATCCCATACACATCCCAGAACCCGGTGTCACAAGGGCATGAGCAAATTCTAAGAATTTCACAAATACTACAAAGATTGTCCGAAATACAAATTGGACAAGGAATTTAAAATGAAAATAAATACAATATGGGGGAGACTCTGTCAGCTACGGATCGCCTCCGGATGATGCAGCTCCCCTAACTCTACAAACCAGCCACATCGCTGTGAAAGTACCTATGTAATAAAAATGCACAGCAAGTGTAGCATGAGTACGAAAACAACGTGTACTCAGTAAATATCCCGCCTAACCTCAGAGAGGTAGTGACGAGAGGTCGAATTAGACACTTACTATAAGTCGGTTAATTTTAATCAAGTGAGGTGCTAAGCATGAGTGTCATAGACAATTAAATAATAATCAGGGATAAGACTCAGGTGCTCATATATACACATATTCACATAATAAGTCCGTATTTTTATCAAGAAAGCAGTTACTCAGGAAAGTGGTAAAATTATTCTTAAGGGAAAATGAAAAATAGCATTTAAATCTTTGTTTTGAAACTCATTTGCCAAGTTTAATAATATTCAATAATATAACCTTATCAGGAATACAATTATCCACAGAGGAATCAATTCTCTTTCTAGATGATTAAGAAAATGAACTCTAGTCTTCTTAGGTATTCAATTACTATTTCGATCATATTAGCGGTCTAATATTACTAGCAAGATCAAAAGTACAGCAGATAAGGCATGCTAGTGGGACCTAGACTACCCGGACATAAGCATCTTAGTAGCTACGCACGGACTCCCGTCGCCTCGTGCGTACGTAGCCCCCGCAAGTAATAGCATGTATTCATTTAGTTCACTTATGTGGACAATTCACCCTCACAAAGTTAGAAAGGAGACTTACCTAGCTCCGAAATCCCATAATCGGCTTCCAAGCCCTTCCGACGACTCCAATGGATGCACAACGCCCCAAAACTACCAAATAACGGATAAAGCAATTGAAATTCACTCTAATACTCATAACAAATTCAAATTAAAATAATTTCCTAACTCCGCTCAGTGAATTGACCAAAATGCCATCGGGCCCACGTGCCCGGAATCTGAAATTTATCGAAGATTAATTCTACCCATAGCTTTACTAGTTCAAATATACAATTTACTCAAACATTCATGCTCATTCGTGGCTAAAATCCAAATTACCAAATTTTCTAGGTTTTCTTCAAAATTCCCAATTTTTCACAATCTTTCATGTTTTAATCCATGCATATACCTTGTATTTAAATTGAGATGAGTTGGAATAACTTATCTTGACATAGATGATGAAATTCCCCTCTTGAAGCTCTCCTAAAATCGCCCCATCCATGAGAAATATGAGAGAAATGGCCAAAAATCTCGGTTTTAAAACATTCTGCCCAGCCTCATTTCCGCACTTGCGATCCTCATCTCGCACTTGCGGCATCCTCAGCTCCAGCCAAAACTCACACCTGCACCCCATTGTCCACATCTGCTCCTATAAAAATTACATCGCACCTGCGCTCCCAGCCAAGCCACCAAAATCTCGCACATGTGGCGCAAAAGCCGCACCTGCGGCCCAAGCCTCGCAGGTGCGGTCACACCAGATGACAGCAACTTCAGCTTTTCTCAACTTCAAATATTGATCTGTTAACCACCCAGAATCCACCCAAGACCCCCGAGACCCCGTCCAATTACACCAACCTGTTCCAAAACATAATGCGGACTTGCTCGAGGCCTCAAGTCACATCAAATAATGCCGAAATCACGAATCGCATTAAAATTCAAGCTTTATGAACCTGAAGTTTCAAACCTCCACATCTGATGCTGAAACTTATCAAATCACGTCTGATTGACCCCAAATTTTGCACGAAAGTCATATTCAACATCACAGACCTGCTCCAACTTCCGGAATCACATTCCGACCCCGATATCAAAATTTCCACTTCCGGTCGGATTTCTCAAAAACCTTCAAATTTCTATCTTTAGCCAAATGACTTCAAAATGATCTACGGACATCCGAATTAACTTCTGGTCGCGCTCCCAACTCCAAAATCACCATACGAAGCTATTCCCAGGCTCAAAATCCCAAACGGACATCAATATCACTGAAATACGCTTCAAGCCAAACTTAGGAAACTTCTTCAAAAATGTTGACTTCCACAATACACACCGAAACGCTCTCGGGTTATCCAAAACCCGATCCGGACATACGCCCAAGTCCGAAATCATCATACAAACCTTCTGGAACCTTCAATTTCTGATTCGGAGTTCGTTTACTCAAAATTCCAAACTTAGTCAATTTCTCCAACTTAAGGCTTCCGAAATGAGAATTTTCTTTCCAAATTAACTCTAAACTTCCCAAAATTCAACTCTGACCACGCCCACGGGTCATAATACCTGAAATGGAGCTTCTCAAGACTTCAAACCGCTGAACAACGTGCTAGAGCTCAAAACGACCGTTCGGGTCGTTACAATATACATTTCAGAAAGGTCAACGTGGAGTTAAGGGTGCTTCACCGGTATTGCGACGATCTCTTGTTGGATAAATTGCTGATATTTAGGGTTGCTTGGTAACACGGAAGAATTATAGGGGTATCCCTCGTGGAATGATTGAGTATTAGGGATGTGTTTTGTATTTGAGTGGTGGAGTTGAGATCAGATATAGTAATTGGTGCGCTTCATGACTTCGAGACTGAGAGTTCTCATAAACAGGTTATTTTGTGGTAGTGAATTGTGAAGATGCGAGAAAAGCTAGTCAGATGTTAGTATGTACCATGATTCAGTCATTGTGAACTTTTTGGTGAGTTATCTATCTGTTGTGGGTGAACAGAGTTGATTTAAGGTTATTCGTAGGCCCAGTATGGTTGTGTGTTCTGCACCGGGCAGAATTGTTGACTCCAAATTGCTATGGTTGAGGGATGTACAACTTTTCTGTCATTGAGTTTATTTGTATGCTGGAATGATATATGAGTTACCCTCCAGGGTTGCGAGGAGTTGTGATCATTGGTTATAGGCACATATAGTGCGATTCTAATTGGGATTTATAGCCAGATTTGAGTAAGGTAAGTAATTGGGTATTGCGGGATTGAGACGTATTGGTTATGTTCTTTCGAGTTCGTATGGCATGGTATTGTCCGATTCCCCATGGTTAGGGCAACGCACTTTGAGTACATTATGTTGAATTGCGCATGGTTATTGATTTTGAGCAAGGTGACTCGAAGTATTTCATGTGGACCAGCGTGTGGATGGGATCACACATTGTAGCAGAGTTATGTGGAGGTATGATCCTTGGTGTCAGATTCGTGTGTTTTGATTTTTTTCTTTCGATGAGTGTCAGGCTCTTAGCATGGTGTTGTGACGGTAATTGTTAATGGCTGGATGGTCCTCTCGTGTGAATCTTTTGTATAATTTGATAACATTAGGATGTTGCTATTGAGTGCACGAGTTGTACAGGTTATGGCTTTGAATTTTATTGATGTGTCATGTCATCAGAGTGGTCGTGTTGGATGAGAAGAGGTCATTGGACCTAGAATGAATACTATTAGAATTGACTACAGCATAGTTGGAAGGATAAATATCGGGAGTCCGCTTAGAAATCTGCTATAATTCCTGCTCGGGAAGGGGGAGCTTCATGTCTGACTGATGGACGAATGGTTGCTAGTTTCTATGTGCTTCTTTCATCTTCGGCACCTTATGAAAGTGTTAAAGCGAGGCTTTTCTTGATAAGAGGTTATTTACCGGCATTGGGTTATTTGAGCAGCTATTGTGATTAGGAGTTATCGCTATGATTATTTGAGTCATGCGGTAGGTTATGTGATTACATAAGGGGTTACGGATATGGCTTGATACAGCATGTTCAGACTTATTCAGTTTATAGTTCTGGAATTTTGATCTTGCAAAGTATTTCAGAAGTGAGAATTTGGTTCTAAGGTTTATGGATCAGGTTGAATTGTGAAATTTAAGTTATGTGTGTTATCGGACCTATTTGGGATAAGGTGGCGTGAGATCTCCCCGGGGTATGTGTATGGTAGGATTTCACGGCAAAATGATGGTTTTTGAAATAACCCTGGGCACGTTCTAGGACGAACGTATGTTTAAGTGGGAGAGAATGTAACGACCCGGTCGGTCGTTCCAAGAGTTTAGCATTGTTTCCCCTATTCTGCTGCATTTTATGTGGTTCAGCTCTTGGGTGTTTTGTTGGGTTGGTCGGCATCAGGTTCGGAGTGGTCGTGGTGAGAATTGAGACACTTAATCTCTTAAATTGGCCTAATAGTTGAAAAAGTCAACTGAGAGTTGACTTATTGGTAAACTACCTCGGAATATAGATTTCATGGCTCGGATAGCTTCGTTAGGTAATTTGGGACTTAGGAGTGTGTTCAGAATGTGGTTTTGATGTCCGGTATAGAATTAGGCTTGAATTGGCGAAAGTTAGTTTTTGGCGATTTCCGGTCAGCAGTGGAAAATAGTCTATAAGGGTCGGAATGGAATTCCGGAAGTTTGAGCAGGTTCGTAGTATCATTTTGAATGTGTGTGCAAAATTTCAGGTCAATCGGACGTGTTTTGGATGGTTTCGGCATCTTTGACGAAATTTAGAAATCTCAAAGTTCATAAGCTTGAATCCGATGTGATTTTGGTGTTTTGGCGTTGTTTTGGGTGTTTCGAAGGCTCGAATAAGTTTGAATATGGTTATAGGACATGTTGGTATGTTTGGTTGAGGTTCCGAGGGCCTCGGGTGTGTTTCGGGAGGTTAACAAATCAAGTTTTGATGTTGGAAATTGCAGATTTTGCTGGTGTTCAGTTCTGGTTTTCTTCTATGCGATCGCAAGAGTAAGGATGCGATCGCACAGGCTTGTCTGAGGCAGCATGTTATTTTTTCTATGCGACTGCGTTTTGGGAGGTTGCGATCGCGTAGGCTATGCGAGCGTGTGTTATGCGATCGCATGTGAGGATTGTGCGATCGCATAGGGGGTAAAGAGCGTGTGGGGGTTGTGTGTTAGTTTTGTGCGAACGCGTGGGTTAAGGTGCGATGCGTAGAGACAGTTTGGTTTGTGCTTCGCGAACGCGGGTTCTGGAACGCGAACGCACTGAGGAAATAATGGGGGCCGGAGCAGTGTATTTTAAAAAGCCATATCCGCGATTTTTAACCCACTTTTCACTATTTTTGGACGGATTTGAAGCTTTTGAGAGAGATTAAAGAGGGAATCAAAGGGGAAGCACTTGGAGGTAAGATTTTTGACTTCATAACTCGATTCTATGTTGCTTTCTAAATAATTAAACCTGAAATTAGTTGGATTAAAACCCAAAATTAGGGAAGTTAGGGCATGGGAAATTGGAGACTTTATTGAGGAATTGAAGGGGATATTGTGGTCCGATTTTGATATTCTTGGTATGCATAGACTCGTGAGGGAATAAGGATTCTAGTTTTTTTATTTGTATCGAATTCCGAGACATGGGCCCAGGGGCCGGGTTGGGCCAATTTCGAAATTTGTGCCTAATTGTGATAAATTTCAAATGGGTTTCGTCTCCCAAGCGTATTTTGATATTATTAATCTGGTTTTGATAGACTCGGAGCATTTGGGAGCCGACTCGAGGGGTCAAGGGTATCGCGGAGTAATGTTTTGGACCGGTTTGAGGTAAGTAATGACTGTAAATCTTGTCCTGAGGGTATGAAACCCCGGACTTCGTATTTTCTCACTATTTTTGGAGTGGCGCACATGCTGGATGACGACGGTGTGGCGTGCACTGATTGGGGATTTGGACTTTGTCCTTCCCGTGGCAACTACTGAGTTGCGTATTTACTTTTAAATCATATGTTAAATCGATTTTCAGACTATTATTATATTCGGGTTGTAAGCCATGTTTGGGGCCTTGTGCCGACCTGTTTAGACCCCTTGGGAGCTTTTACTGCTATTCCTCACTATATTGACTTATGCTTTTCACTCAACCATATTATGTATAACTGATTTCGAAACTCAGTCATATTTACACTATTTTGAGATATAAAATGATATTTTGGGTCGAGTACCCCATTTTACTGATAGACCGAGTGGATTTTTGAGAGATTTCTAACAAAGTGTGGCCGAGGGCCTATGTTGTGAGGATGATATGGGATTGGGCTACACGCCACAGCATGTTACATTGTTATTGATATGTGAGAGGCCGAGGGACTGAGTGATTATTCCACGAGATGGCTTGATATTAGCGCTTGGGCTGTAGGAGCCGGAGTCTGTACACACCCCTAGTGAGCGCAGGTACCTACTGAGTGCGAGTGTCGAGTGATGAGTGATTGGGAGGTATGAGTGATTGTGAGGTTTCCCGAGGGGCTGATTATGAGTGACTGTGAGGTATGCCCGAGGGGCTGATTCTGAGTGATGTTACGCCCGGGGGAAATTTCTTATTCATGTTTTTGCCCGAGTGGCTACTTATGATTCATTTCATTTTTACACTAAACTTCTTGGACATTTTTCTGAAGTTGTTGGAAATTACACTTTTAAAAGGAGTTTTAGTGACATTGGCTTTTTAAGCGTGATGATTTAACGTATACACTATTGGAAAGAAACACTGCGCTTATTGTGAAATGATGATTTTACTTTATGTGTTTTTTACTGCTCAGACCTGATTTATTTTCATTACTACTGAGTTGGTGTACTCACGTTACTCCCTGCACCTTGTGTGCAGATCTAGGTGCTAGGGCAGAGTGAGCTGTGTATCTGTTTCAGAGACTTTTCGGAGATTTTGCGAGGTAGCTGCACGCGTCCGCAGTCCTGCTCTCTCTCTCCTGCTTACTATTATAGAGTTTATTTTCCAGAGTTGTATATTTTCTGTAGATATTCACGACCAGTGACTCCGGGATCTTGGGGTATTTAATATTCGGCGTAGCTTTATCTATTTTAAAATGATTAAACGAAACCTTTATGGATTACCAGTTCAGTAATGATAAAAATGAAAGATTCTTTATGTTTGAGCGTTAATTTGGCTGGCCTAGTTCCACGATAGGCGCCATCACGACTAGTTTAGATTTGGGGTCATGACACTAACCTTGTAAGAGGGAATTAACTCCATAGGTGAAATAATTCGATATGTGCTTATATTTGTACGAACAAGGTGAGGAGAGTCCATGTGTAGCTACTATTATGCTTAAGTCCGGGTAGTCTTGGACCCAAATCATGCTATACTTGCGATATTTGCAACCTTGTTGTTAATTCAAATTGCATAATATTAAACTTGGTAAAGGAATTTTTAAAAGGTTAAACTTCATTTTCTTGACCATTAAATGAAAAATTGGCATTTCCTTGGATAATCGCTCCTTAATGAATTTTTGATTGGCTGTTGAATGTGTTTTGCTTTCGTGGAGCGGGTCGAACGCCTCGGCAGATTAAATAGATGCATCTATGGTTTGCGCCATTTGACCCTCGATAATGCACAGTTTATATTTATATATTGGAACGTGTCGTACGACCTCGGCATGACTTGCGCATGATTGAAATGGTTTCTTTGAAATTTATAATAGTTGATATTGCCTAGAGTGACAAATTGTTAAATAATGTAAGATAACTATGGAAATTTCTCATTTATAAAGGAACCGTTACTTATTTCATGATATTGAACTTACACCCGTCCTATATAATCCATGCTTAAATATATCACTAGTATTTTATATATAGTCTATAGTAAGTGCCGGAGTCGAACCCTCGTCACTACTGTTTTGAGGTTAGACGGGATACTTACTGGCTACACGTTGATTTATGTACTCATACTACACTTCCTGCACATTTTTGTGCAGGTGAAATTATAGCTAGCGGCCTTGTGAGAGTAGAGGTGTGTATGCACGCAGAGACTTAAGTGATTTGCACTCCTTATCACGACCCGCAGCCAGCAAAGTCTCCTTCAGAGTATTTATATTTTTCTTTCCTGTCCAAATTTGTATTCCGGACAGATGTTGTACTTTATTTTATTTCCTAGTTGATGCTCATGCACTTGTGACACCGGGTTTTGGGGAAGTTAAGGGTTTCACTGTATTGAATCAGTTGAAAAATATTATTATTTACTATGTAAATCCCATCTTTTATTGTTTAATTAAAGGAGAATGAAATTTCTAAAATGTTAAGATGAGAACAAAATGTAGTTTTTATTGTTGGCTTGCCTGACAGTGGTGTCCGGCGCTATCACGACCTTTAATAGATTTTGGGTCGTGACATATACAGTACCACAGAAATAAAGGAATTACAATTTACACGGTTCACGCCCACACGCCCGTCACCTAGTATGTGCGTCACCTCAATACCAATCACATAACACATCATTCGGGACTTTCAGCACTAAGTTTAGAAGTGTTACTTACCTCGGAAAAGTCAATTCCAATACCTAGCAAGCCAAATGATGCTCCAAGAATACCATCTCGCACGTACCGAGCTCTGAACAGCTAAAAACTAGCCAAAAGCAACTCAAATACATAAAATAAAGCCCAAAGAAACAATTCCAAATAATGAAGATCGAATCCTTAATCAAAACCAAAAAACGGTCAAAAGTCACATCGAGGCCCGCACCTCGAAACCCAACAAAACTTATAAATCCGATAAACTATTCGATTACGAGTCCAACCATACTAGTTTTACTCAACTCCGAATCGATGTTCAAAACTCAAAACTTCACATTATGAAACTTTAGGCCAAAACCCCCAAATTTCCTTTATGAAACTCATCAATCAAAATCTAGAATCGAAGATAAATTCATGAAATATAACCAAAATCAAGTAGAGAACACTTACCCCAATTCACATAGTGAAATTGCTTCAAGAATCGCCTCAATCCGAGCTTCATAGCACCAAAAATGTAAAAATGGCTGAAACCCTTGAAATAGAGTACTTTATAATCTGCCCAGATGTCCTCTTATGCGAACGTGGGAAAACCATCGCGTTCACGCTGAAACAAACGCACTGCCACCCAAAAGACCCTATGCGAACGCCGACAAGGCACCGCTAATGCGAAGAACAAACACAGTCGCCTCCCCAAATACGCTACGCGATCGCGAAACAGACCACGTGAACGTGAACAACACTATCTCATGCCTTCGCGAACACGTCTCACCTTACGTGAATGCGCTAAAGAATTTCTCTTACCCCGGCTCAGTCCAAACCACTACGTGAATGTGTGCTCACCAACGCGGACGTGATGCTCAATCTGCTACAAAATATGCGAACGCGGACCCATGTTCGCGAACGCGAAGAAGAAATACTCAGCCACAGATTTTTTGTTTACGCGATTGCATTCCTCATTCCGCGATCGCGATGAAAAAATGTGACACCAGACACCAGAACACACCAGCATTGAAATCATGAAGAAAAATAGCCCGAAATCAATCTGAAACACGCCCAAGCCCCTCGGGACCCCGTCCAAACGTGCCAACAAGTCCCATAACATAACACAGTCCTACTCGAGGTCTCATAACACACATAAAAACATCGAAACGATGAATCACACCTCAAATCAAACTTAAATGAACTTTGAACTTTCAACTTCTATAACTCGTGCCGAAACATAGCAAATCAATCCGGAATGGACCCAAATTTTGCACAAAAGTCACATTTGACATTACGAACCTGCTCCAACTTCTGAAATTGAAATCCGAACCCGATGTCAAAGAGTCCACTCCCGATCAAACTTTCAAATTTCCAAATTTTGCCATTTCAAACCTAATTCTACTACGAACCTCCAAATCACAATTCGGACGCGCTCCTAAGTCCAAAATCATCCAAGAGAGCTAATGTAACCATCAAAACTCCAATGTGAGGTCAAATACCAAAAAGTCAAACTTGGTCAACTCTTCCAACTTAAAGCTTAAACCATGAAATTCATTCTTCCAAATCAATTCTGAATAACCTGAAAACCAGAACTGACGATTCACGTAAATCATAATACATAGAACGATGCTACTCAAGACTTTAAAATGCTTAACGGGATGGAAATATTCAAAATGACCGGTCGGGTCGTTACACCAAAGTAGAGTTGTATAAAGACCTAATGTAACTTAACGAAGTAGAAAATCCAATACCAAAATCGATATCCCTGGGCGGCATGCCAGTAGGTCTCTCTCACTACCAGAACTGACTCAATGATAGGAATATCAGCACTGACATCCCTCACAAATGTTAGATACGCTGAGCTTCTCAATCATATGTTGTGCCTTCAAGAAAGACACGCCTTACTAGGGACATAATCCAATATACCTCTTCACTCCAACAGCGGCAACCTTGGCATACCAAATGTCATAGTCTTGGCATGATAATCCAGGATAACATGTGATGCATCTTATTTTGTACAAGTCAAAACAAAATAGTACTCTACAAGGTTATTTAGGGTTAAGAGTCTCCACCTAGTATTTAAGGTACACTAGGACACCTATACTACACTATATGACATACACTTGATTATGATCTACGAAACTATTTAAATTCTAGGTAAGGGTTCAAATTATCTCGAGAGAAGGTTGTTAGGCATCCCTCACAATCCACAAAATGTGATTCCGGTGGACTCAGTCAAACACAAGGGGAATTAATTAAAGAATGATAATTTAATATATACAATGAATCTGAGACTGGGTCGAAAGACTAATGATTGAACGTGAGTATCACGTGATAGAATATGAACACCTATGTTATAGTATACACACAAAGATTGTGACTAAAATATATGAAAATTATATTTTTTGATGTTCTAATAAAATATACAAAAATACGTAGCGATGAATTAAGTATTTATAAATTAATTGAATTTTAATTAAAATAATAAACCTGAAAATATTTGATTTATATCCAAGGCATAAATAAAATAGGTAAAACATAAGGAAGACACATTTAGAAATAACTGATTAAGAGTATCTTAGAGTAATCCTAGTGTATGATGAAGTTAAAAATATATATATTTTTTGATGAATAAAGAATGGGTATGATGTAGGAAAATGTATCAATACAATGAATGACCAAAGATTATTTTGAGGTACCAATTGTTCGGGTCAAGCCCAAACGAGTACTGAGTTAAATATCCAAAGTATAATAGTTCAAGTATGAATTTTTACAAGTCATGCACACTTGAAGTGAAAGAGTTTAAGGAATGATTTACAAATGAATTGATTTGAAAAGGATACTAGTAAACTTGTAAAAGGGTAAAGTTATTTTATTTATAAAATAAAAAAAAAACGACACGCCTTTCATGTTATGTAACTAATTTAATTAACTAGGTGTATACCGATCCTAATTAATCAAACAAGTTATAATATATATATCGCATCCTAAGTCTATATATAAGGGTCGCACAAACATCTACCACATAATGTTATAAGTTGACTGGATTATTAACTAGATGCAATACGCCCTACGTGTTTAACAAATAGACAAATATCAAAATAAACAAACAACATGACATATATCTAATGTTTTTTTTCTATACTTGCGATTTTGAATACATCCTAGAATAGGAAGTGCGAAGCGGGGATCTTGACGGGGATTTATCTTTTCATCTTCGAGTGTCGTCTCCCGAAAGTAACTCCGTGTGATAGTACCTCGCAAGATAAGAAGAGTAGATTATTAGTAAAATAAATACAATAGTTTTAATAAACTAATATATTTGAAATAGTTTTATTTGAAAATATTCTTGGAAGATTGTTTTTGAAATTAGTTTGAAAAGATTTTTCAGAAAAAGGTTTTTGAAAATAGTTTGAAATGTTAAGAAATTTAGCTCAAAGTAATAATATAAAACAAGAAGACAAGAATGTAGGGAGCAAGAGAGGAAAAAAATTTATTTCTTCAAGTGTTAAATTGTCTACAATATCACTTCACATCTTCTATTTATAGTATTATATAGAGGTATATAAAAGAATGTCATAAACATGGCATTAAGCATTTGAGATCATGGAGGAAGATCATGGGGAGGTTATAGAAGTATGGGAGTTACAACTCCATAAGTATTGGAGTAGTGGGAGTTATGGAGATAAAGGAGAAGAGTAGTGGGTACTATTCCTTTGGTGGTTATGGACATCCACCGTAATTTAATATTTTATAACACTCCCCCTTGGATGTTCATAGATAATGTGTCCCATTAAAACCTTACTAGAAAAAAATCTTGTGGGAAAAAAGTCCCAGTAAAGAAAAACGAGTACACATATCTAGTAATACGCATTTTCTGTTGTCTCATTAAAAATCTTGCCAGGAAAATCCAGTGGAATAAAACCTTAGCTAAGGAAAAAAGAGTACAGCGCGTATTTGCCTCCCCCTGATGAAAACATCAATTTATTTCTCTGAGATGACATGTTCCTATCTTGTATACCAACTTCTCAAATGTTGAGGTTGATCATGCTTCATTGAATAGAACCACCAAATTATAACGCGAACAAATATGTTGAACATTTATTTCTCTGTTCGGTGAAGATTGTGTCTGATAAAGAACTTTGATGAAATATATGCTTTATTATGTCTCCTTCAATATATTCTTCTTTCAATTGAGATAAGAGAACATCATTTTCTTCACTACTATTGAAATCTTCTCTTCAAAGAAAAGTCACCCATCTGTTGTGTGTTGAGTCACTTACTTTAACAGTTGCTAGTATATTGACATGACTTAAATACGTACCAACAGTTGTCTGCCTTATGAATTAATAATATGGTAGTACCCCCGCATACAAATAGATTATTTGAATAATGATATTCATAAAATGTCTGCATCTGCATAACCAACAAAACCTTAACAATATTTGTTAGAATAAACAAATCTATGTCACGACTCAAATTCTATTTTAGGCCGTGATGGCGTCCAGCGCTGTCGCCGGGCAAGCCAACAGTGAGAAAACTATGTGATTTCTATTTTTAAAGATTTTTCCAAGCGATCAAACTTACTTTAAATTTTTAAAAAGTTCAAGAAGTTATAGATTTAAAGAAATAATTACCACGAAAGCAATAAGTGCAATCCTGATCAATGAAATAAAGCCAAAACCAAGAGTCTACTAGTGTGTGTGCCAAGACCTGGTGTCACAAGAGTATGGGCTACTAGTAGAATATACAAAATATTTACAACTCTACTGTCTGAAATAAAATTGAAAGAACAAAACAACAGAAAGACTTCGGCTGCTGCAGAACGGCTCGGAAAGGCAGCTCACTGTGTAATCTCAAACCAGAAGTCAAGCGTGCGCCCCGGACTGATAACCAAAAGCACCTGCCTTAGATCCTTCACATCAAGTACAAAAGTGTAGCATGAGTACATAAACAACATGTACCCAGTAAGTATCTAGTCTAACCTTGAAAAAGTAGTGACAAGGGGTCGACTTCGACACTTACTATGGGTCAAAATATAATAATATGCAGTTCTAATTAAGCATGATATATAAAATGATAATAAAACTCATAGCATGAAAATAAATAAATAATCCTTTTATTTCAAGTAGGAACTAAGTCATTTCTCTCATCTAGTCCTTTCACCTTTCAAGCCCATTAAACAATATTAAATATAAAAGAGGTTCTGATATCTTTATGCACGAACTATGTCTAGGACGTACGACGCGATCCAAATATATATATACATATAATGTGCACTGCGAAGGGTCGAACAGCTCAAACCATATATACATCTATAACCTGCCGAGGCGAACGACCCGCTCCCATAAGAGTAGTGGAAATTTATCCCTCTCGCGGAATATACTTGTGAAGCGGTCAAACATAGATTTTTCCTCAAGTTATAAAAATACCCCTCAATTCTTTTTCAAATAAGAAATTCAACTAGAAACTTTACCATTATTGAAATCCTCAACCTTAGCTTTATTCTAGGCAATTAGTAAGCATAAAGAAGTAACAGTATCAACAAAGCATGGTGTGAACCTACGTCTACCTGGACATAAACATGAATAGTAGCTACGCACGGAGTGTCTTCACCTCGTGAGTACGTAGACCCCATAAATATAAGTACACATTTATTAAGTTCACCTATAGGGTTAATTCCCTCTTACAAGGTTAGAAAAGAGACTTACCTCGTCTCAAGGCCTACTTCCCGGTCCAAGAATGTGCTCAAACCCTGAATTCGGTGCCGAATCAACCCAAAATTAATCAAATAGTATATAAACTAATAAATACATGCTCAAAATTTTGTATTCCAACTATTAAAGAGGTTATCCAACCCTAAATGTAAGATTCCAAAAATTCACCCCCAGGTCCACGTGCTCGGATTCCGAAAATTTTTAAAGAAAGTTGTTACCCATAACCTCATGAAGTCAAATATATGTCTTTCATCAAATTCCATAACTATTTTTGTATTCAAATTCCATTTTTACCCAAAACTTAGGATGTAATGAGGTTCGGAAATAAGGGCAAGTTGATCCCTAGGTATGTCGAACCTTTTGAGATCCTTGAGAAGATTGAGGAGGTGGCCTACAAGCTTGCTTTGCCACCTAGTTTATCTGGTTCATCCGGTGTTCCATGTCTATATGCTCCAAAGTATGATGGCGATATGTCTCATGTTTTAGACTTCAATACAATCCAATTGGACCAGGATTTGACTTATATTGAGGAGCATGTAGCTATCTTGGACCAACAGGTCCAGAAGTTGAGATCAAAGGATATTGCTTCAGTGAAGGTTCAATGGAGAGGTCATCCGGTCGAGGAGGAGACCTGGGAGACTGAGAACGACATGCGGAGTCGTTATCCTCATCTATTCACCACTCCAGGTATGTCCTTCCGCACGTTCGAGGACGAAAATTTGTTTCAAGAGGGGGAAAACGTAATGACCCGATCGGTCGTTTTGTGTAATTGCACCTTGTTACCCGTTTATTGCTTCACACATGTTTGTTTATGATTTTATAAATTGAGGGGTTGGTTAGTTTTGTTCCGGGAAACTTTCGGGTTGATTTGGACCCTTGATTTTTGACTTAGAAGTTAAAATTAGAAATTCTTGTCCAAACTTTGACTTTTGTGAAAATGACCCTGGAACTGTGCTTTTATGGCTCCGACAGATTCGTATCGTGATTTCAGACTTGGGCGTATGCCCGGAATTGATTTTGAAAGTCCATAAGTTAATTTGTGTTTATTTGCCGAAATTTGGCAATTTAAAGTTGAAAAGTTCGACCATAGGTTGACTTTTAGATATCGAGCTCGAAATTTCATTTTAGGACTTGGAATAGGTTTGTTATGGTATTTAGAACTTGTCTGCAAAATTTGGTGTCGTTTGGAGTTGATTTGATAGGATTCGGACGCTTAGTCGTAATTCTAGAAGTTCTTGAAAATTTCCTTGAATTTCATGTATTTTTAAGTTCAATTCATAGTTTTAGATGTTATTTTTGTGTTTTGATCACGCAAGCGAGTTCATATGATATTTTTAGACTTATGTGGATGTTTGGTTTGGAGCCCCAAGAGCTCGGATGAGTTTCTGACATGTTCGGGAGAGTTTTGGACTAAAATTTGCAGAAATCTAGTGTTGCAATTGCAAACACCAGGCTCGCACATGCTAAGGTGACAGTAGGGGGCTGATGTTGCAAATGCGACCTAGCAGAATCTGGGCAGAGTTCGCAATTGTGAACATTTGTTCGCATTTGCGATATTTCCAGCTTCGCAATTGCGAAGCCTTTCTTTCAAATGAGATGAATTATAAGGATGTCAGGGTTCACAAATGTGAGCCCTGGTACGTAATTTTGAGGGTTAACAAACGTGAACCTTGTGTCGCAAATGCGACATCTGCAGCTAGTTAAAGGGCTGGGAGATAGGATTTTTGAACTCATTCTCAATTTTTGAACCCTAGACTCGGTAAGAGGCGATTTGGAGAGGGGATTTTTACCTACAAATCTTGGGTAAGTGATTCTAATCTATATATAATCATATTCTATCAAGTTAGCTTAGATTTTAACATCAAAATCATGTGAATCAAAGTGAAAATTTATGAAAACTTTGTCAAGTTTTTGAAAAATAAGAACTTAAATTTGGTAGTCGACTTGGACTCGAATTTTAAAACTAATAACACATATGAACTCGTGGGGTCATGAGTATATGGAATCTACCATTGGACCCGGGTTTTGATCGAGCGGGCCCCGGGTTGACTATTGTTCATTTATTGGAAAAAGTGTAAAGATCTTAACTTTATCTATTGCAATTGAACTCCCTAACATTGTTTGATGATATTGAGTCGATGGTGGATAGATTTGAGCCGTGTGAAGGCGGATTTAAAGCGAAAAGCTATTTTCGAGTGTTGAATTGGACTAGTTGAGGTAAGTGTCTTGCCTAACTTCGTGTGGGGAACTACCCCTTAGGATTGGTATTGTTTGACTCAATTATGCTAAGTGAAATTTGTGTGTGCAAGGTGACGAGTGGGTACACAGGTTGTACGTGGTATTTTACCGGTTTAGGCTACTTAGATTATTTTCATGCTTTAACTGAATTCCATATCATGTTGTAATTCTCTTAGTCCATCTATTCGCACTTGTGTTAGTCTATCCGTACATGCCTTAAATGATTTTTTTGATACTTGTTCTACCTCCTAATTGATCATTTACTCTCATGATTTAATTGAACTCGTTGCCTCTTTTATTGTTCATGCCATCTCTTTATTATTAATTATCATTATTTAAAGTTGTTGACCGTGATATCTATTTCCTTATTGATTTTTATTTACTTGAAGTAATTGTTCATGTTATCCATTTCCTTATTGATTTCCATTATTTGAAACTCAGCGCTAAATGTTATCTCTTTTATTGTGAGTTAATCTTAATTAATATTGTGGTTATATATTATTTCTCTCGTTGTTGAGTTAATTGGTGTTGAAATTGTGAAAGTCGTTAACACGTTGAGGTGAATTAGTTATTATTGATATATCTATCTTGTTGAGTATTTTACATTCATTGTTGTTGTTGATATTCTTATATACATTGTGACGGAGCCATGGGCTATTATTGTGGAAACATTGGTATTGTTTTTTTTTGTAGGCAAGTTGTGATATATGGGCACTTGTGGTGAGAATTTTTATTGTGATACGATATTGACGTGCATGCGGCGGTATAAGGCATAGGGTTAATGTGCATGCAGCGGTATAAGGTGGAACTTATGTGCATGTTTCTTGTAGGGTAACTACGTGAAGCCACCCCATGTTATAAGGTGGGCCAAAGTGTATGTAGTTATTTCGGGAAAACTATTTTCAAAACTTATTTTTAAATATAACCCTCACGCGGCGGTATAAGGAAATATTATGATTGAAATTGAGAAATGCGAATACGAGGCGGTACCTCGGTTGTGTTTCTTGATTATACGAGGTGGTACCTCGGTTGTGTTTCTTGATTATACGAGGTGGTACCTCGGTTGTGTTTCTTGATTATACGAGATGGTACCTCGGTTTTGATTTCATTATACATGAGGTGGTTCCTCATTGTGATTCTTGCTATTTATTTCAGGTTGCAAAGTGTTTGGTGGGATGTGTTTCTTGTTGTTTCATTGTTTATTGTTCTAGCAGTTGTTGTCCGTACATGATCATTATAGCCCCTATAATTGCTTCTTTTATGCTATTTATATTGTTGATTTCTGGTACTAGTTCATGCTATCATCTTGTTTTGTATCAGTTGTTTCTTCACTTTCAATTACATATTTGTATTACATTTTCATACTGTTTATTTATATCATAGTAGGTGTATTGACCTGGCCTCGTCACTACTCTACTGAAGTTAGTTTTGATACTTACTGGGTACCATTGTGGTGCTACGCTACTGCACATTTTTTTATTGTACAGATCCAGGTACGTCTAATCGTGCCGAGAGGTTGTTTGTAGCTGCTGCTTGGGAGATTTCCAGGTATACATGTTCCATGTCCGCATGCCTCGGAGTCACCTTCCCTATTACTTCCTGTTATATTTCTTTCAAACATTGATGTAGAAGATATTCTAGAGTTATTATATAGAGCTTATGACTCATATCCACCAGTTTTGGGGTGTGTATTGATGAGATTCTATTTTCGGAAGGTTTTATAAGTTATTCAGTTTTGTTTTTGGTACCTTGCCAATTATATTATGTTCAATTGTTAACAAATGTTAGTACCTAGTCATAGAGACTACGTGCCATCACGACATACTACGGACAGAAACTGGGGTCGTGACACTTGTGTTGTTTATAACATTTCGCAATAAGAATATAGCAAAAGATGCAATATCATCAAATATCATATCAGGAGATATCAATTCGACATGAATATTTCAATCTTGATTAACGAGTTATCACTTATCTATATCCCGAGCTAGCTATAATCTACCTTTTCTTGCTCCAAATCCGTCAAACAAGCTCGATCTAGTCAAAGAATGCTCCATCGTGACAAACAAAGTCATAGGACTCAATTATCTATGCAAAAGATTGATCTTGGTCAATTTCAATACAAGTCAACCTCGGGCCCGTATAGTCATATTCCAAAACAAGAATCAAATACTTTTGACTCATAACCTCATGAGTCCAAATATATAATTAGATTTTCAGTCCGAGTCCAAATCGATGTTCAAATCTACAAACATACTTTTTTTTCTTTCAAGTCAAGAACCTTGTTTTCCTCTTTTGAATCGTTGATTCTAAGGCAAGATTGATGATTGATTCATGTTATAATCATATATTTGAGTGAGAATCACTTACTCCATCATCATAGTTGAAAAATCCCTTCAACATTACCTTAATCTGAACTCCCAAAATTATGAAACAAACTCAAGGTACAAAATGGGGTTATTTATACAAAAGGTTAAAATTGCAGGACTTCTGTTGGTGGATGTCACTATGCTCACATTGCAAAGCCCCTCAACCCTGCACTTCTGGAGCAAGTTCTTTGTTGGTTTTCATGAAAGAACTACTCCTAGATCCCCAAAACTCATTTGAGCCCTTTGGTCCCCTTCAAACCATCTTGACTAGTCCAAGTACCCTATGGACTTATCCAAAGGCTCGACGCATGACGAGAAATGTTGCAATATCTCAAAATAGTATTAAAAATCCTTCTTAAACCTATCGAGACCAAACAGAGTCCACAAGTAATAAAACACCAAATGAACTTATGACCGGTCTCAAATCAAGGAACGGGGTGCAATAAGGAGGTCAATATTAGGATTTCCTTTATTCTTTCTTTTCTAGAATAGTTTAAAGAGGCAATCTTAGTTCCTTTTAGAGTGAAGATTCAAGCTTTAACAAAGTTTTTTTGTCCCTTAATCTTCTTTTATGTTCTTATTTATTTATTTTTTTAGTTCAATAAATTTTTCAATTATGAATAACTAGATTATTCAATGTTGGAGTTGCTTTCTGTTGATGAATATTGATATTTAATTGTTTAATTAACTTATATTGATTGTGAGTTAATTGTCTAAGTACTCAAGAAAGATCTGATCAATATAATTTATCCTATAAATTAGGAAAGAGTGAGTCAATTAACAGGCATCCTAATTAGTACTGAGAGGTAGAGCAATATGATTAAGGAAAGAGAAGTTTGAGAGGTAAAATTTTCTTTCCTGCAATAATATCAGTCTATTTAGTTTATATCATACCAGTTATTGCCTTATTGAGACAAATCTATAGAAAAGCATATGATTCTATGATATTCCTCCTCAACAAGTTTCTAAGTATGTGAGCATGACAAAAGTGTAAAGTTCTCTTAATAAAACTACTTTTAAAACTTCGTTCATTTTAAAAGTTCTTCTTCAAATATATAATTAGTTTAAGAATTCAAATAGGAAAAATATTAATTTGAAACTCAAAATTAATACTCTCTCCACCACAAAAGGGAGTATACTTTTCGAATTTCGAGAGTCAAACTTATTGACTTTGATCATGAATTCGAACATACATCTTTAAGGCATTTTAAATAAAACTTATACATTGAAAATTACATAAAAGTACTATAAGTCACAATAATTTAGAATGCAAAAAATTTAAAAGGTATATGAAAAGGTTGTGGTCGAAGAACAACTCGATTGACTCTCAAAATCTAAAATGTATCATTCTTTTTTGGACGGAGGGAGAATATTTTTTGCAATGTGCAAAATTTAGAAGAAGTTAATATAGTAGAAAAACATCAAGAAAGATTGTTGTAATTAACCATATATTATCTTCCAGAGGTGCATGTGTTGGTGGCAAAAAAGGCAGGGTAAGTAAATGATTTATCGGATTTAAAATTTTAAGGGTAAGCACGTTTAAATAAGGGAAACTACCAGCTATGTTCATTTATAAGTAGCTTATTACAAAAATTGGTCAATTTATTAAATATTACTAGTATTACCCTAATGTTATCAGTATTAGCCAATTAGTTATTTGTAGCTAAAACAAGATCAAATTTTTTCTTTCTTTTTTAGTGGATGTTATTAGAATAGATTGAGTACATCTTAGGGAGTTTAAATCTCAGTTTTGGGAAGATTTGGCGGAGTTTTGAGGTAGCTTGAATTGAAAATTCAAAGCAAAAGATGAAACATGAAAAAAATGATCTGTATATCACATATATGTGTATAACATGTATCTCTATGTATATCTGTGTGTGATACATGTTTGATACATGTGCCGTGGAATAATTATTTGAACTCGATTTTAACTACGAATTTTTATACCAAATCACCTCCAATCTTTCTCAAAATTTGTATATTGGCTCATCTATATGTTTTCAATGAATTTCAACTATCCCCGTTGAAAAAGGTCCCTTTTTGCTTAGATTTTTCGAACCATGTATATATATTTTTTGTATTTCATTACCTTGTTTGCTACCTCATCCATGAAATTTTCTTTCCGTCTTGCATGTAATGTTGCTTATCACGCTTAAAAATATGAAAGAAAATCTTTACATGTGATTCTTGTAGAAAAACAACCTTATTTATTTGGGTTTTCAATTTTTATGTGTTTGGTTAGTTTTGGCAAGTCTATGATTAATGACTAGAGGTTGGTAAGTTGGAACTTATTTGGGAGGAATTTTCAGAAACCACTATTGTTTAGTGGCTATTAACTTCTTATAGCTACCATATACATAATTACTTCTTATAGCTACTATTCAGTTGTTACGGTAGTATATTCGCACTGTTGTATTCATGAATACAGCAGCAAAAAATGCCTAAAAAGCAGGGCAGTCCAGTTGTACGCGTATTCACATGTATTTGCGCCATGTATTCATGAATACAGCAGCAAAAAGCGCCTAAAATCAGGTCAGTCCAATTGTACGCGCATGTATTCACATGTATTCGCACTGCTGTATTCATGAATACAGCAGCAAAAAGCGCCTAAAATCAGGTCAGTCCAATTGTACGCGCATGTATTCACATGTATTCGCACTGCTGTATTCATGAATACAATAGTAAAAAGCACCTAAAATCGGCGCAATCCAGATGTACGCACATGTATTCATATGTATTCACGCCATGTATTCATAAATATAGCAGCAAAAACGCCTAAAATCAGGGCGGTTCAGTTGTACGCGCATGTATTCCCATGTATTCGCGATGCTGTATTCATGAATACAGTAGAAAAAAGCGCCTAAAATCAGGGCAGTCCAGATGTATGCGCATGTATTCACATGTATTCGTGCCATGTATTCATGAATACAGTAACGGCAATCACCTTAAAAATAGGAATGTCCAGTTGTCTAAGAGAGGAAAAACACAAATAGCATATTTCATGCCTCAATGGTAGCATATACCATAAATACTTATTTTGCTATAAAATATAAAAGATAGTTATAAAAAATAATATTTTAAAATAATTTTGATTTATAACAAATAGGATATATACCTTTGCTATAGGAGGTAAAACTTCCTTAAATAATCTACAGGTTCGACAGCTACTCTAATGGATTTACTACTGCCAAAACTTGATATCGAATACTTATGGCCCGTTATGGCCATAAGAAATTTTTCATTTTTTTTTTTCAGAAGTTCCTCTTTTTTGGGAATCAATGTTTGTCCATAGAAATTTTAAATTTCACTTGAAATAGAAATTCGAAATTTTTCAAACATTTGAAAAACTCCAAAAGTGAAAACAGATCAAATTGTATTCATGTCCTATTTTTCAAATACCATTCATTTACAAAAAAAATTACTTTTTTCCGGAATGTTACGATTTAATGTCCAATCGCCCACTTAATTAAACCCTCTACCAAAGAAATAGGAACGGACGTAAAAAAATAAAGTAAAAGGTATTAGCTCAGCCTCATATCTCCTAGCATCCCAAAACCAAAACCAAAACCTTCTTAGCCATTACATGGTTCGCTTCACTAGTAGTCTTGCAGCAAGAAGCGAGCTTGTCGCGCTGCTCACAAAGAAGAGACCAAGGAATGACAACTCCAACCCTCGAAACCTTGAGAAAATGCTTTTAAAGGCGATGAATTAGGCCAGGAATAAAAAAACTAACATTGAAACATATCCACAAGACTTCAAAGCACTTTAAAGCCGCATTTTATTAAGGTGATTTCTTACAACATTTTAAGGTATTTTCCACTGCTGGGAAAAATAAATCACTAGAACGACTACAAAAAGGTGTTCCCCAAAATAACTGCAGACTACACAGCACTACAAGCTCCGAATCGAAGTTACAAATCCTGTAATTTCCCTCTCCTCATAACACATGTACGCATATCAAAACGGCAACTGCAAAAAATTTGAGCAGCCAGAGCTACACTTGCTATTATCGAAACGAAACAAAAATATTAGCCGCATCATTTGGAAGATTACTTCCTATTATTCTTTGTATAGCTTCAAATATCAATCATTCTATATAAACAATAGAAATAAAGAATATTGGGGAGAGCCACATGATGGTCAGCTCAACATCATCTTTGGAGCAGAAAAAAAATAGCGACTCTTCACTGCACCAGCTCGAGTGCGATTCCAGAAGCCTAGCAACCAACACATTTGATAAATCTTCTATACATCAACTGTTGGATAAAGACCAAGGAGAGAATTGCGTCCACTGCCATTTGAATCTGCACCAGCATACATTGGTGACTGTAGCTCTCCAGAATGGGATGATTTGCGTGATCTTGGGTTTTTAGGAGAAGCAGTGTGTGAATCAAATGAACCACTGCTTATAGTATACATTGATGATGTCGGAAGACCATGAATCTTTGGTAGGCCCGTTGGATCAGTACCCATGCTGTAGCCCCTTTCAACTGTCTCAGCTTCAAGCGGCAACTCATCCAATGTCTGCAAACCAAAAGACATTTGTTCCAGAAGACACATTTTCACCAAAGAAAACTCATCAGTCAGCAAAATTTACATCGACAAGTAGCTTCCTTAAAACACTACTTCCATCAGAGTAAAGAAGATAGATAAGCTATGAAACCGAGGCACCAAACTGAGGGCTCCAGTTGACCATCAGTCAAACATGTTCTGACAACACACCAATTTGTTGTCTTTTTAGTTTTTCAGGATTTGAAAACTCATGCGCCACCTTATTGGATACTGGAAGGACACAACTCTTTCCCGGGGAAAAAACGAAGTCTCAAGGAATGGACTTTGGAAAAATGGAGGTCCTTTTACAATGAACAGAACTTGTAAAGCACCAAATTTGATGACTTATGAAGGGAAAAAGACAAAGTAAGAGCATGCTATTGGAGACATCGCAATATATGTCAGGAAGGCGTCAGTTGATTGTGTATGAACCATGTAAAAACCAACCCACTTTTTCTTTAACATTAGAAGGCGTTTGTTTATGGAAATTTTCAACTTCACTTGCAAGCAGTTTTTTGAGATTGGTGTTTTGTTTTGAGTTTTTCTTTCAAGCAAAATTAGCCAAAACTTAAAAAATATAAAAATAGTAGTAATTTCCCAGTTAAAGTGTTTGAAGTTGTTATTTAAAGGTGTATCTGAAGTGAAAATTTTCAAATTTTCAATTTCCACAAACCTTTTTTTTTCCTTCGAAACTCTACAAGCCTCCAAACACAACTACGTGGTTCAATAATTTCTGGAAATGCTTTTCATAAAAGATTTTCTAACTTAGTCTTGAAAAACAATGTTTTTGAACGACCATTTTAATTTTAAACAAAAAAGCATAAAATATAGGAGTGTTGAAGATAATTAAACATAGGCAGAACTGATTATCAAAAAAACTAAGCACAACTGGATAAAAATAACTTATTACGTAACAGCTTTCGGGATATTGTTATATATTTGGTTGCCTTTTGTTCGATTGAAAACAAAAAGTATTTCGGTTGTTTTAGGTCGTTTGAAAGTGTTCCACTCACTCTCATTCCTAAAGTAACCTTTGCATTAAAAGTGGTTTAGCTTATCAAATATTTTGGATTTTCTAAAAGTGTTTTCATTTGATTTCGAAGGTGGTGTCTCAATCAAAAACAGTCTAGGTTTTTTCACTTGGCTTTAGTTTATGTTCTGGACAACAAATGTAAACGTCTGAATTTCCTTTTGGGAATTGGTTTTGGTTTTACTTTTACAATATTTTCACTTCAGGAACTTCCCTATGAGCAAAATTAAAAGATAACATAGCTAACTAGTGATCTTCATTGGCTACTAAACCCAACTGTTGAAGGGGGAGGGGCGGGGGAAGAAAAGAACTCTTTTGAAGAAGAAAAGGGTGACTAGAATGAAAGCTGGCAAAGAGCTGTCACTACTCTGCTAATGGGGGGCAACCGAGTTTGGTAAAACTTTTAAAAAGGCCCAGCGCCACTTAGTATAAGGTTTTGAGATTTTTTATGAGGTTGAATTATCTGAATCTATCAGTGATGAAGCTGGAAACTGTTATCCCCATCTATGTAATGCTTCCCTGATTCTTAAAAAACTTTTGAGTCTTCGTGTGTTGTCCCCATGTTTTTGTTTAATTTGGCTCTAGTTTCTTATCTCGATTACTTGGATTGAATTAAAAGCATAAGTAAATCATAGAAACAACCATCCACCCATGCTAACCTGGAAAGTCTGATATAGGAAAATTTTCTTTTAAAACTTTCAAGGAACACAAAAAGATCTACACTTCAAACATTAACTACCATACCAGCCACAAAGACCTGCTAAATCAATGGTTTGTTATAATTAACACTTCTTTGGAAAAAGCTCAGCAGAAAATTTATCTTCTGAATAAAAAAGAACCAAGATCTGACCTTGAAAGCTTGCTGAAGAACACGAAGTGTCTCACGAGTACGCTTTCTCTTTAAGGCTATCTCATCTGGTTCCTGCAACATCTCTTCAAGGAGATTGTCTCTGTAACATGTTGTAAAGCAGACTGATAAGAATCATGACAAAATCATAGGCAGAAAACACATTATAATATTTTTGAGTAATCTAAGCAGTTGAGCAGAGAAAATATTCTATTATTAGCATAGAGTATGTAACAGCATCAAGAAATAGTTATTGTTTCTGTGAGGAGAATTTCATTCAGAAAGAAGCCTAGCAAAAGATCAATAAGCAGATGTCTGTCATAAGTTTGGCCTTCAAATAGACTTGAGTTCCTCGCACTCTTCCAATACCTGTAAAGTTTCTTGATAAACACATTGTGGAGTTCTCTTTTTGTGTGGTTGACCTGAACAACAAATAAACGACATTCTTATCAAACAAAATGGGAGAACTAAATATGCATACATACAAACAAACATTACAGACACAGACACAGACACGTACACGGGCACACATATGTGTTATATATTATTTTGTCATTGATGCAACTACATCATATCCAAATAAAACAAGCGAACAGTTTGTTGCACTGATGTTAGCCTCTTACTTTTGGCAGAAAAAGCAAGAGCACTTCCAACCTTCAAACCTAAATAAGATTATTTACTATTCCTATTTGTTCCCCAGTTTGTCTGAGATAAAATACATATTTACAACACAGCCGATAGACTACAGCAAAGTCTCATGGTGCTTAGAATTTCACTTGAAAAAGAAAAAATCCCTTGCCAAAGGAGAAAGATAGAAGAGGATACACCAGATTATGGGAAGAGTTGCACAATTAAATCGGAAAAAGTAACACATCCTGGCGTAGAGCACTCAATCTAAAATTACAAAAGATCTGCAATAATCAATCTAAAATTACAAAAATCTGCAATAAATGGAACTAGAAAATCCTCCATATTATTAGCATAAGTCTATTGGAAGCAAGTGATGTCAAAATATCAATGCAAAAGGAATTTAAGACAGAAAGCCATGATATCATTATTACCAGAAAGTGCATGATTGCTTTAGGTACTGAGTCCTCGATGTTCTTTCTGACAATGTCATAATATGACCTTAATAACAGCTTTGTGACAGCAATTTCAACAGTCTCCTGATCCGAATGAGTTTCCGACGGCCTTAGTACACTTGGGGGCTTCAAAATGGTGCATTTCACGTGTAAGGTTATCAAAATTTTGAACTACCTAATAATCATAGACTACAGAGGCCTTCAAATATATACCTCTCTCAAGTGGATGAAAGCATGATTCATACTCTGGACAGGTTCAATGAATGGCTTACTAATGGAATTGTCTTTGACAGATGTACGACTGTCTGATCCACCAAATATTGATGATATCCCCCAGCTTGAACCAACATTCGATCCTGATTGTGAAGAACACAATTAAGGAATCGCCAATAGAAACAGGCAACATTGGATCCAAAATGGGGAGTTCAGGATAAGGAATTGAATACTTACAAAAGAAGCAAAATAACATATAGTGTGGCATTCGAACAGAAGTGTAACGAACAAACTCGCATTTTGCAATGCATACAACAAACCGGGTGAAATCCCACAAAGTGGGGTCTGGTTTTGCAATGCATGTAGAAAATAAAAGGCATAGCATCATGTGTTATCAGATGGAAATATACCTGACGTCGTTGTTTTCTCTTCTACAGCAGGCCGAGTAACCTGTTTTACCAGTGCAAGTAGCAGAATAATCAGGCCAATCTCAATGCTTACAATTCGTTTTCAAGAAAATAGTAACACCAAAATAATTCCCCAGCAGGAAGATTAGGAAGAGAAGCAAGCTTGTAGGGGCTGGTTCAGAAAAGTCATACCTGATCAGGAACAATTCCATTAGCATGTCTAGCAAGAATGGCACGCGACTTCAGACTTCTTTCAGATGCAGGCGCTTTCTCTAAATCTACTCCATCCTGAGTGGTGACATAAACACATTAATTCGTGACTAGTTAGATGAGAAATGAAAGAAACATCCGCTGAAGTATGTGAAACAGCATATTAAATATTTACTTTCTGCCTCGGAACAGGTGCAGTAATCCTATTGGACTTGACCTGCTGCATTGCCGTCTCCACCGCTTTACTCCCCCCAACAAAATTCGGATGTGAAGTGTTTATGTAATCCATCTACAGCAGAATATTATTAAGTTGAAGAAATTTTCAAATTTTATAACAATGGATGCAGCGATGATAAAATAATCCACCAATGCACTTAAAAATGTTAACAGTTATTGATGCTTTTGATTTCAACTAAGTTAGCTACTTCTTATTTAAGATAACCATACGATCTTTGATACCAAAAAAATCTGATGTCTTCTAAGATGCTGATGGTATAGCAATCATGAAATAGATTATGATCAGTAAGAAAAGGTGATTACAAGAATAGCTCAAGAATCCCAAAAGTAGGTTAGGACTATAAATCAAGCAAATTCATTTGATAACACATACAAATAAAGATGACTACATATGTGTATACACACACATATGATTTATACATAATCCTACTTATGCACAAGGAAGTATACAATAGATCAGCCAAAGGTTCGACATTTACCTCCATCTCAATAATGTGCCCAATCATTGTCTCTGAAGGTTCCAAGCCTTCCCGCAAAAAGTTCCCTATAACCTCATCCATCCGTTTTCTTAAAATAGGAAATCGTTGCAATTCATTGACCATGCACCGATGGCTCATCTATGAACAAATAATTAAAGTTAAACAGTAGATACAAACACATAACACCCAAAAAATCAAAGACATTTCTCAACAAAAGGACATACTTTTATGAGCTCATCATAAATAAATCTTGCACACTGAAGACTTGGATCTAAAAGACGAGCTATTTGTCTTCGGACGAGAACTTCAAATGGAACCTACATATTTAAACATCAATTGAAGGGCAAGACCAACCAAATGGAACATATTTTATATGGAACTACTGGAGAAAGCATTCAACTATTGGCACAAAATAAAAGCAATTCCGCATGCAAGTAAAGGTTCACGGTTAGAACTTACTTCTGGCACAAATAAAGCAGATTTAGGACCAGTCGCATTTTGAATGGCAGTTCGGATGTCATCATCAGTTAAATCCTCACAGGGATCTACCTCCTGAAAAGATGGGGAAGTTTGATGAGAAGTGATGAATTTTGGTATACCAATTAAATGACATTCACTAACACAGTGTACTCATGCAAAGAAGCTTGAGTTTCTTTCAGTTTTCTCAATCATTCACATGTTGGAAAATATCCCAAAATTTGAGACTTCTAGTTCAGCTGTAGGGACACAGTACATAAGTTTTGGGGTTAAGATAAAAAAAGAGAGTTAAAGCAAGTAATTCAAAATCGGAGGCAACTTTGTCCAGCTGCTACTTTTATGGATATAAGCCACATTTTGTTAGTGAATGAAAACTATGATAGTAATTGGATACTACTCACTCACCATTTATGAAGACATTTGTTGTTAATGACTATGACGATGAATAATAATAATAATGATGGTGGTGATGATACCTCTCTGGAACAGCACAATATGCTAAAGCAGAATTGGCTTATCCCAACAAACATACATATAACATGAGACAAATAATATTAACATCATTTCAGTGTATACTATCAGGTCTACCAAAAAAATTCTCCAAACTAGAAAAGAATATCATTTGGCATTCTCAAGTTGATATAAGAATTATGCACCTCCAAACTCTTCACAAATATGCTCTGGAAAATGTAATGAATTCTTGCTCCACCAGACAGCTCAGATGTTGACATTTCTTCATTTTTTCCTTCAATCATTGAAGAGAACGCTGTTCCCCCGAAAATAAGAGAAATAAGAATCTGTACTATCAATGAGATTCGACAAAGCTCAATTGATATGATGGAAATAGCATTCATAAAAAGAAAGACTAGAGGTATAATAAATATAAATACTATTCAAACCAGCAGTCTCACAAAGTTGAGGCCACATTACCATCACTGTACTTGGAAAGAATGTTCAGCAGGAGTGCTCCCATACCAGCCTAGATTCAGGAGGAATACATAATAACGTTAACATAGGATAAGAGAAAACTACGATGAATGAGAAACAGAAAATCTACCATGAAAAAACCTGATATCGAAACTTTCTGTTGTAATGTCACAACAAACCGCCATAGCTTCAGGTACATGCACATATATAAAGTTAAGCAAGAAGACCGAAGATACCTTTGACTCCGTGATTTCCCCATAGCTGGCATGCTCCTTTGCAACAGATACCAGCGCAGCACTAATGCGAGATTTCAATCCTGGAAGAACTGTCTTGATGTGTTGCACAAGGATCTGCATGAAACAGGAAAGTCGCATACGTGAAGCTGCATAATGGAATATCCTCGTTCCCTCACAAGAAGCTAAATAAAAGACCATCTAAATTTCAATAAAATAAGATGTCCCCACTCACAAATTGAAAACAAACAACAAGAGCAGGCACTTTGATTTAAGATTTGTTTTGGCAAAGTGGGGGACAAGGTTTACGTGCAATTATTTTTGCTGGGAAGGGCACAACTCAGGCTACTGAGCACAGAATATTTTTTATAAAGGCTACTCACTGCAGATATTTTAGAATGGTCGTCTCTCATGTAAGTCTCCAGAACAGACGCACCATTCCTTTGTGCAAGAATTTTGTACTGCTATAATCATAAGGCAAGCGTGTCCCAACTTTCAAGTGCTTTAAGTTAAAGATGTTTCAGATACACAACGTTTTTCCTTTTCCGTTCAAATATCCAGTTCCAATTTAAAAATGAAAAGAAGCGGCAGATCAAAATCTATAAGCTTTTTATTTTAAGAGAGACATGGTATAAATGTTAACCAAAATATATGTATCTGCCGCAACCTTGCTTTTGTGTCCATCATGTCAAAGAAATTCAATTCTACAAAGATCTTTCTGGATAAATGACAAGCCAATAGTTTATTGCATGAAGAACCTACTGCTATTCCTGCACTAATTACCTGGTTCAACTTTTTTGCCAATTGAGGAACACCACAACGATCAGCAAGATCACTATATACCTTCACCAGAGAAGAGATTAAACATGAGACGTTTAAATTATAGAGACCTGAAATGAACTAACAACAAAAGATGGAACTAACATACCGGACGACTTCGGAAGAACTTTTCCTCAGCCACAAGTGCATCCTTAATACTCCGGTTCGTCCTAATATCCTATTTCAAATTGATTCAACCAAACAGTTCAGAAGATTATAAGCTAATGTGGGTGTGCGTATTTGAAGTATGTGCTTATGTCGTGTACGCACCCCCATTCGAGCACATAAATATACATATGAACATGCATGGACATGACGAACTGCTAATATATATGTATATATGAACATCTACGATAGAGCCTATCAAGTAGAGTTGCCCAAATTTGACATATTGTTTCCTCGACACTATTTTACTTCTTAACCTAGCCCAGAGCCACCGACTGGTTTTATAGGCATTTGGAAAAGCTCTTCCACATCAGGTTTTCCATAACTGTGAAGCCTCATTTAGAACTTCTGCTCTGACTTTGACGTACTGTTAGCTGCACCTTTCTCTATCCAATCTCTGTTGTTACTTGCTTCATGTCTCTTCAGCATTTAGAAACTAAGAGCCATCTCCTACTTCACTGCTCAGTTGTTGCAGATATCTGGTGCATGTTCCTTGCTATTTTGGCATCAGTTGGGTTATGCCACAGAGCATCAGAGAAGCCTATGAATGCTGGTCTCTTTGAAAATTTGGTAAGTCCATCAGGAAAATCTGGCAGATGGTTCCTGCCTGCATCTTTTGGTGTGTCTGGTCAGAAATGAATTGCAGGTGTTTTGATGGGACATCAACTCCTATGGTTCTTAAGGCTAGATGTCTTCTATGGTTGTATAGTTGGCATAATTTAGCTCCTAATGATTGTCATGTTAAGCTCTTTAGACGTTGCTTAGCTCTTTTTTGTTCAAAGCTGACTGTCTTCTATGTACTCACTTTTGTACTTCTTGTATCTTTTGAATGCCATCGATAAAATTCCGTTACTTCATCAACAACAATGGGAATCAAAGATGTTCATCACCGACTTTGGCACCTGGATCGCCTCATGGTAAAGAGATGGAGAAATGCTTTGGGAGACCTTGGTATGCATACATACACATAAGCTGAAATTAAAATGCCTTAGATTTCTTCCTTCTTGGTACAAGAAGGGCGTGGAAAAGGGGTCCAAGAGCTTGCATGGCTACTCTAGTTTTAAGCACCAAAGGGTTTAGCCTAGTGGTCAATGAAGTGGATGAAAACCTAGAAGACTTAGGGTTCAAATCTTTCCGGAGACAAAATGCTAGATGACTTCTTCTCATCGGCATAAGTCTTGGAAGGGCAGATTGACCTGGTAACTGTACCAGGTACCCGATGGAGTAGTCGAGGCGAGCACAAGCTGGAGCACAAGCTGGCCCAGATACCACCATCATAACAAAATGTTATTGCCATTTTTAACCATAAAAGATCCTTAATGTAGTGCATTTTGTACATCCTTCTACACTTCATTAGCTTTTGCTCTGTTTGCTGTTTTTGTTGTAGCACTTGGTGTGTTTTCATCATATTCCAAAAATAATTTATTACGCAATGAAATAAATAATAAAAAATCTATGTTGTGCGGACTCTCCAAAACAGCTGCCACACCCGTGTCGGATCCTCCAAAAATACACTATTTTTGGAGGATCCGACACGCAACCATCAATATTTTCGGAGAGTCCGAAAAACATAGTATAGATAGGAAATCATACACAAGCAAATAAAATGTTAGAAGCCAAAGACCAGGTTACTACATAAGAATAAGGCCTTAATTGTGGCACATCTTCAGACTGTGAATGTAAGTATGCAATTAAAGGCATCTGATACATAACAATATATTATCAACCGAGATACAGAAATTTGCATAGTTTTTATAATGTTCTTCCTTTTATTTAGCTTTTCTGCTTATAGTGCCTCTTGGAATTAGAGCAGTATCATGTTGAAGATTAGTACTCCCTCGGTTTCAATTTATGTGAATTTATTTCCTTTTTAGTCCGTGCCAAAGAATGACTTCTTTCCCTATTTGTAAACAATTTACCTATATGCAATTATTTATAGCCACACAAAATATATGTGCCTCATTCTAAGTTGCTCGGACACGGGTGCGGGTGTCCGACACGGGTACGGATCTAGAGGTCGGATCATTAAAGATGTAAATTTTAAGATTCGGGGATACGGATCCTAGTATGAATACGGGTGCGAGGATCTGGCTAAAAATATTTTTTTTAAAATAAAAATCTCTCTAATTTATGAGAAATTTTGTGGAATACTTACGTATAGCTTGTAAAGTGTGGATTTCCTTTTTATTCTCAAGTCATAGATAAGTAAAAGATTGATTTCCTAGATAAGATATGCTATTTTCTTCAAATTTACCCTAGTTTTAGTTCTGATTTCGGTAATCAAATTGTATATCATCTCGAATATTTCTGTGCGTCGTGGTCAAAGTACCGGATCCCATACCCACACCCATACTAGTGTCGTGTCAACACGGGTGCGACACCTAAACTGCCATGTCGGAGCAACTTAGGCCTCATTTTACACCACAAATTCAAAAGTCTTCTCTCTTTTCTTAAACTCCGTGCCCAATCAAATGGGTTCGCATAAATTGAAATGGAGGGAGTATTAGTTAGTGATCCAGACTTATGAAGTGTTGGTGCAAGTCCTACATTTTGTCTCTAGACCGAGGAGAAAAGGAATCACACGTGAAGCAATTAAAGCTAGCACTTCTTGGCCTAACGTTGAAACTACGGTAAGGCAGAGGAAACCTAGAAAATGGGTCAAGGCATTAAGTGGTTCAAAAGATATCAGTCAAACAAGAGTGATGAATACATGCACTATCAAGACAGAAACCACAGCCCTAAAGGAAAATTGCTAATGAATGGGACACAAATGTGCTAGTTAGAGAGCATGGATAGGAAATGCCACTACAAAGACGAAAATAGACAACATCCTTTTTTGGTTTCTACACCTATCACATGCCTATAAAAATAGAAGTCATGAAAGTAAAAGGTAAAAAATGAAGTGAAACTCCAAAACATAATCAAGAAATTTCCAGAGGAGCTCAAATGAAGAAGTTCATTAGAATGAAATGATATCATAAATTATGAAAAAAGTTTAAATTGCTCATTTGCAAATAAAAACATGCTGACAGGTTTAACTATTTTTCTATCAATCTCAAGTTGAAATGTTACCTCCTGACTACGATTCACAACGCCAACATATCCAAGGCGAAGGGGAATCACTTTTCCAAGTAAAAAGTTACGAGCATCAGTGCCCCGATCCATGATGTCCAACTAAAAAGAAAACTCAATTGATGAAAAACCAATTAAGATACAGAAACATAACAAACAATAGGAAAGAGTTCTATTTTCGATCAATCTGACCTTAGTGATTACACCAATGGTTCGATACCCTGCAAGAAGAAACCTTTGTATATAAAAGTCTCAGAAGCACCTAAACTCACCTAGTAGAAAACTATATAGTAGGAACATACCATCAGGATCAGCATTTCCAGCTATCTGAAGAGCATCTGAGTTAGCTAAGTCAGCATTAGCAGGTGTTACAGCCAATATTAAGCAGCTCGGAAGTTTAATATACGACATTATCATTGTTCTGATCCGGGCTTCAATATCAGAAGGCTGATCACCAACAGGCACCTTTGTTATGCCCGGCAAATCCACAAGTGTAATATCAAGAACATTCGGTGAGAAAATTTTCAAACGTATCTGTTTATCTGAAACACCTCTATTCATGCCTGCTTCCCGGTCTGTCTCCGCCTAAAACCAAATCATACAGAATTAGCAGTTGGGAACAATGTTATTAAATGTCATTGCTTAACGCGATGAAACAACGCAAAGCGAGGAGTTATTGCTTCATAGGTGAAGCCATGAACCTTCATAGAAATGTGCGCTTCAAACTATATTACAAAGTGATCCAAACAAAAAATGGCCATTTCTTTGAAGTTCAACTTTGAAGAGTTGGATTAATATCAACATTATTTCATACTGAGTGTTGAAACTGGTTATTTTAATTGCGATTTGATTATTTAGTAATAAATCCATATATGTTTGAATTTTTTAGCACTTCACTTCTCACTTTTCCCATCAAGACTCAAAGGATCTAGTCGCTTTTTTGCTTTGCTTTTAAAAACATTAATTGGGAATGTGAAGAAATTACTCAAGTCCACGCAAAAATAAAGGTATACAAATCACTAAAATAATCGGCATAGCATATAAAGAAATCACAAACTAGTATTAAGGCATAATGTATAAGATTTAGCATGGCAGTCAACACTGATAAATAGTAGTAATACTTTAAACATTTATCCTTAAGCCTCATCGGAAGTTTATACAAGGTGTAGACACAGTTCATCACTATATCTGAATCTCCCAATGAATTTCATACGAACATTCAATATAACCTCGTTGGAAGTTTCTACAAATCGAAACACTGGATAATAACAGCAGATTACCTGAATCTCCCTACGAATTTCATTGAAATCAAAGAATCGCTTGCCAGGAAGGTGCAAAAACTCTCCCCATTCCTCTTCAGTTCCATCCGGCTTACATTTGGTCTGTATAAGCTGCAGAACGAGCGGGCGCCTAGTACAGATGTCCGAACCCCTAGGCAGGAAATCGCGACCGACAAGGGCTTCCAGAACACTTGATTTGCCGCTACTCTGACTACCGACGACAGCCACCTGAGGCAGCTCGATGGTGGACTGACTACCGAGCTGTGCGAAGATGTCTTGGAGCTTGTTCACTATAGGAATCACTGAGTGACCTAACGGCGCCGTATTGGTTGACGAGGGAACTGGAACTGCAACTGAATCTTCCGCCATGGAAGTGAGTCAACGCGGATCGAGTTGAGTAAGATTGTGATGATGTTAGTGTGTGGTTTAGTGGGAGCTTCGAGGAATGGAATGGAGTTGTAGTGAGATCGGTGAGAGGGAAACCCTAGAGAGAGAGAGAGAAGCTTTGAAGGGTTTGAGAACTGTGGAGAGAGAAACGAGTTTGAAAAGCTTTGGGAGAGAGAGAGGGGTGGTGTTGTTGGGGTTGGGGTGCATACATTCGTACCGCCCAAGAAAAGGGAGAGAATAATAAATTGGAGTTTTGTTTTTTGAATTTGAAAATGAATGGCACCTCTTTCTTCTGATTTTTCCTTAGTTATTTGGTACGCGCACTAAATTATTCCAGTATTATAATCTTAATATTATAATTTGAGATTAATTTATCTACATGAAAAATGGGATAACATAATTCCATATTTGATGGGATAAGTGAGATATTCGGGATTAAGTCTGGGACTAAATTTATGCCTTATTTGGTTAGAGGTATAAATTTATCACACGATAAATTTATACCGTCAACCAAACACAGTATAAATTTAATCCCACATCTTATCTCACCTTATTCCACCTTATCTCCCATATCAAACAACCCCTTATGGTTTATGTTAAGTTAGAGGCTTCCGAAGATGAAAATAGCACAGGCTTGCCAGTTTTCGGACCGGTAATTAAGAAATATCTACCATTTGTAAAATTATTAAAAATAATCACTATTTTGCTGATATATGGAAAGTTCCAGCATAATATTGTATTGGTAAAAAAGAGTTTCACACGTAAGCCAACTCTTGACAACTCAGCCAGTTATGTGGACACAGGAGAACGCGACAGCTAGATGTGATTCTTTGAAGAGGTACGGAACAAAGAGGCACGATTCAATAGATCTTCTAGCTCATCAGCCATGGGAAACTCAACCTGATCAAGACAGGGAAGAGACACGGTCAGAATGAATCTAGACAAAGCTACGGGCAGATTCAAGGACCCACAATTGATTAGTCGTACGTTATGTAACCGTACCCCAATTATTGTTATCCTTTGTAACGGCCCACTAATGTCATAATTAGTCACTAATGGGCAATCATAGCAAGAGTTGTACGTTATATCAAGGAATCTCCTATATAAGGAACGAGAATACAGCTTGTAAAGACATCTGATTTTCGAACACAATCTACTTTGCTTTTCTATATTTCTGGAATAGTTCTATTACTCGTTTCTCTTTATTTCTTTGATTATCAGTAACCCGTGTTCATCCTATAAATAGTTTTAGTTAAAGGATCTAATTCTTTGGTTAAACAAATTGATTCTGTTACCGGGAAACTGATAATCTTTGTTTGCTTTTTAAGCGATATCCTCTTAACTATGTCGAACTCCAATGACAACAACCAGCAAAGGAATGGAACCCCAGTTTCATCACCTTCAAGAACCCCACGTGGTTCAATGGAACAATCCCCAGAAAGATCCAATAACAACAATGCTAATAATGATCAAACGGAGGAAAAAGATCGAGTAAAGCAAATGATTGCAGAGTATTGAGCCAATTTTTGCAAGAATTTGCGAGGGGATTACCGGCAGCATTACCTGCACCACCAACGCCACCCCCCCAATAATACCATCACCATGAAAAATCCTCAATATGGGTTGGCAAACTCAGGAAGGGGAGATACTCATAATGAATCTCTCGAAGCGAGACCATGTATATCTAATAACTAAGAATTACAAAATTTACTATTAACCATGCAGAAACAGATAAAGGAGCAGAACGATNTATTCTCAACAACCTTGGAAGCCAAGTGCGGCACCCTTGCCTATACCCAAGAAGTTTAAAATGCCTGACGTTCCCAAATATGATAGAACAACTGACCCACGTGATCATGTGACTACTTTCACTACCGGAGTAAAAGGCAATGACTTAACAAAACAAGAGATTAAATCAGTCCTTGTCAAAAAATTTGGGGAAACGATTACCAAATAAGCCCTAACCTAGTATTATCTTCTCCCTGAAAATTCTATTGACTCTTTTGCTGAGCTTGCAGATTCATTTATAAAAGCACACTCTGGTGCACAAAAAGTTGAGAAAAGAATGGAAGACATATTCAAAATAAAACAAGGAGACACGGAACTACTCTGTGAGTTTGTAGACAGGTTTCAACGAGAAAGAATGCAATTACCTAGGGTGCCTGATAATTGGGCAGCCATGGCATTTGCAAGCAACCTAAACGATAAAAGCTCAAAAGCCACGAGACGACTTAAGGAAAGTCTAAGAGAATTCCCCGCTATAACATGGAATAATGTATACAACAGGTATAGTACTAAACTCAGAATAGAAGAATATATCATTGCTCGTTCAAGAGATGAAGATTATTCCAGATCCAGACGTCCTGAATCAGATAGAGGATCAGGTAAAAATAAATACGATCCTTACTTAGGACCCTCAGGACGTGATATTCGTCCCAGGTTCGAAAACACTAGGTCAGATTATAGACCACCAGGAAGAGATGTAGTCTCATCCTTATCTAGATCCATAAAAGATCGAGATGAACGACCTAGAGGTAATACCCGAATTGGGGATCATACCTTTAATGTAAGTACTACTGAGCTTGTCTCAATATTGAGGAACATGGGAGACAAGGTTAAGTGGCCCAAAGAGATGCGATCAAATCCAAATAGAAGGAACACAGATCACTGGTGTGAATTCCATAACGATCATGGGCACAAGACTGCGGATTGCATATTTTTACAAGGTGAAGTAGAAAATTTAATGAAATAGGGATATATAACATAATTGTTTAGTGATAAAGGTAAACAAGCATATATGAAGAACAGGCAGGAGCCCCCAAAGCCTCCTTCTCCAAAACGAACCGTCAAAGTAATACACAAAGGTGAAGAACTAAACGGAATGGTCTGCAAAACGACCACAAAGTTCACAGTTACACATGGAAAATGGGTTCGTGAAGAAGCAGACGATATAACCTTCGATGATGCAGATATCGGCGGATTAATGCTTCCTCACAACGATGCTCTGGTAATATCTTTACTTATTCATGACACTAACGTGAAGAGAGTGTTGATTGATCCAGGTAGTTCAGTCAATATCATTTTGCTAAGAGTCATGGAAGAAATGCTATTGGGGAATCAAGTAATCCCAAGGGCACGAGCCATATCAGGGTTTGATAACTCTACGGTTATAACAAAAGGAGAATTTGAGCTTAGCACTTATGCAGATGGGGTAATCAAAAGTACCAGGTTCCAAGTCATCGATACTGACATGGCTTATAACGTAATCGTGGGAAGGCCATGGATCCACGATATGAAAACAATACCGTCCACCTTGCATCAGGTAATTAAATTCCCCGCTAAATGGGGGATTCAGCAAATTAGAGACGATCAGCAAACCGCAAGAAATATAAATTCAGTGGTACACTACAACAAAAAAATAGAGGGGGAAGAATCACCAGATAAGGTAATCTCCCGAGCGGGTAACACCACCCAAACAT
Source organism: Nicotiana paniculata (assembly GCA_005239505.1). Lineage (NCBI taxonomy): Eukaryota > Viridiplantae > Streptophyta > Magnoliopsida > Solanales > Solanaceae > Nicotiana > Nicotiana paniculata. The sequence continues at coordinate 41,137 of ML349728.1, read as the reverse complement.
GCATGGAAGAAATTACTACCCAAATAGGTACGGAAGGTATTATTGATGAAACAGGTACGAAAGAAAAAGAAGAGGTTAATCAAGTTATCACGGAAGGTATTAGACCACGCGGATGCAGATTCCAGATCAGACGTCATTCATGAACCGGAGGAAGACGAGCACATCAAAATAACTACGGAAGAGCCCGAAGCTGTTCCATTGTCTGAACAAAAGCCTGAACAAAAAGTGTATATAGGCACGAGGTTGGGCCCCGGTCGAAGAGGTAAGTTAATTGATTATTTAAAGGCTAACGCAGACTGCTTTGCGTTGTCCCACTCAGATATGACAGGCATCCCACCAGAAAGTAAGGACCATTCAAGAACCAAGTGATTGACGAAGAGATACATAAACTCTTGAAGATTGGTTCGATACGAGAGGTAACGTACCCTAACTGGCTAGATAACACTGTGGTAGTACCTTAAAAGAATGACAAATGGAGAGCGTAGATTATACTGACTTAAATAAGGCATGCCCCAAAGATTCATTCACGTTACCTCATATAGATCAAATGATTGATGCCACTGCATGTCATGAATTATTAAGCCTTTTAGATGCATATTCCTTCCTAATTCACATCTTTGTTGAAAGAATTTCTTTTGTAATTCCTTACATTATTCTGGTTATAATCCGATTAAAATGGATCCCTCAGATGAGGAAAAAACTTCATTCATTACAAACAGGGGGACTTATTTTTATAAAGTCATGCCTTTTGGCATGAAAAAAGCTGGAGCCACCTATCAAAGGTTAGTGACTAAAATGTTCCAAGAACATCTTGGAAAGACGATGGAAGTTTATATTGATGATATGTTGGTAAAATCAACACAAGCGAAGATCATTTCCAGCATCTCTCTACTACCTTTGATATTTTACGCAGGTATAATATGAAGCTAAATCCAGAAAAATGCGCTTTTGGAGTGCAATCAGGTAAATTTTTGGGTTTCCTTGTATCAAACAACGGAATAGAGGTAACCCCGCTCAAATTAAAGCTATAGAAGAAATATCTGATATTTTAACAAGTAAAAAAGAAGTTCGAAGACTAACAGGGAGAATAGCAGCTTTGGGGAGATTTATTTCTAAGTCTTCCGAAAAATTTTAAATTCTTCTCAGTTCTCAAAAAGCAGAATCAATTCGAATGGACTGAAGAATGTCAGCAAGCCCTCAAGAATCTGAAGATTTATCTATCAAAACCACTGATGCTTTCAAAGCCAAAAGAAGGGGAAAGATTGTACATCTACCTGGTTATTTCAGAAATTGTTGTAAGTGCAGTACTGATAAGAGAAGAAAAAGGTAAGCAATCACCTATCTACTATGTAAGTAAAACTTTGCTAGATGCTGAGACTAGATATCCACATCTGAAAAAATTAGCCTTAGCTTTAATAATGACATCTAGAAAATTACAACCATATTTTCAATGTCACCAAATCACCGTTGTGACTTCATACTTTTTAAGAAATATTCTGCATAAACAAGAATTCTCACGAAGATTAGCTAAGTGGGTCATAGAATTAAGTGAGCATGAAATGATCTATCAGCCTATAACTGCAATTAAGTCTCAAATACTAGATGATTTTGTTGATGACTTTAGTAATAACATTCTCCTTGAAGTAGAAAAAGAGTTACAACTTTTTAACGGTGCTAATCCGGACCTATGGACCCTATTCACCGATGGCTCCTCAAATATAAAAGGTGTCGGCTTGGGCATAGTCTTAATATCACCCACGGGTGAAAAGACACGGCAAGATATGAAGTGTTATCCTATAACTAACAATGAAGCAGCGTACAAAGCTGTTATTGCAGGGCTTGAACTCGCACGGGAGCTCTCAATCGAGCAAATCGTGATCAACAGCGACTCCCAACTGGTAGTAAATCAGATGCAGGGGACTTACATCGCTCGAGAGACTCGAATGCAACAGTATCTTGAAAAAGCACGAGAGCTCGTGAGACAATTCAAAACATGGAAGGTAATGCAAATACCTAGAGAGGAAAATGCAGAAGCGGATGCATTAGCTAACCTCGCAGCAGTCACAGAAGTAACAAACAAAGACAATGCAATTGTCGTCCAACTATTTCACTCAATGATCGACCAGGACATGAATGAGGTAACTTTCAACTTAACCTGGGAATGGAGAAATGAAATTCTTAAGTTTTTGCAGAATGGCACCGTACTTGAAGACAGGAAAGCAGCTCAAGCACTTCGCTGCAAAGTTGCACGGTACTGCCTTATTCGCAACTCACTTTATCGCATGATGTTCGGAGGACCCCAACTAAATGCCTCAGACCTAACCAAACATAATTTGTGATGAAAGAAGTCCACGAAGGACACTGTGGAAATCACTCAGGGGCGAGATCCTTAGTGAAAAAACCCTAATCAGAGCTGGATACTATTGGCCTAAGATGGAAGAAGAAGCCGAGAACTTCGTATCCAAATACGACATGTGCCAAAGGTTTGCCAATAACATGCATCGACCAGCGAAATTATTACATCCAATAATATCCCCATGGCCTTTCATGAAATGGGGATGGACATAGTGGGACCTCTTCCCATAGCTAAAGGACAGGTACGGTTTTTGCTCATGCTAATCGACTATTTTACAAAATGGGTAGAGGCAGAAGCGTTCAAACAAGTGTGAGAAAAGGAAGTTAAAAGCTTCTCATGGTGAAACATAATATGCCACTTTGGAATACCAAAAGAGATCGTGTGCGATACTGGTCCACAATTCATAGGCTCACAGAATTCTTCGAAAGCTGGCAAATCAAACGGATCACTTCAACGCCATACCACCTTGTGGCTAATGGTCAAGCTGAGTCAACAAATAAGGTCATCATCAACAATCTAAAGAAGCGGCTGGATAAAGCCAAAGGAAACTGGCCTGATGAGTTACCAGCGGTACTATGGGCATACATAACAACTTCAAAAACAGCCATGAGAGAAACCCCGTTCGCACTTGTCTATGGCTCAAAAGCCTTAATACGTGTGTAGATTGGCGAACCAAGCATAAGGTTCGCAACAGCTATGGTGGAAGCAAATGACGACGAATTGAGGACCAATCCGGACCTGCTCGAACCACGAAGAGAAGCAACACGGATACGGATGGCAGCTCAAAAACAAATCATAGAACGTTATTACAACTGTAAATCTCATCTCAGGTACTTCAAGATTGGGGATTTCGTCTTCAAAAAGTCTTTCAATCAACGAAAGAAGCAAGCGCAGGAAAGTTAAATCCAAATTGGGAAGGACCCTACAAAATCCGAGGCATAGCTGGGAAGGGCGCCTATGAGTTGGAAGTTATGGACGACAGAGTTCTACTAACAAGCTGGAACGCCATCCACCTAAAGAAGTATTACTTCTAAGAAAAAGAAGTACTCCCAGTCAGGTATCACACGTTCGATTTTATTTTGAACATTTAAAAAAATTACTGACTTTTTTAGATGATAGGCATAAAGCTAACCCATCACCAGATAATGATATTAGACCTGCAAAGACGCGAGGAAATAACACAATTCCCGGTCTAGAGTTACACTTTCTGATGGACGTTTTAAAGGGTTAAACAGTCATCATCTAAAAAACTATATACCTTCGAGTCCGGAATATTTTTCCTTTTCAGGAAAAGGACCACAAGGAAAGAATAATCAAGTGCTCGAGATCTCATTCTTCAAAGCTCAAATACTTGGGGGACTATACAGTATGGAAGATTAAGACGAAGCAAAGAAGACTATCAGAAAGTCAAAAGTTCGAGCCTGAAGACCCATCTACCTAACGAGATAAGTGATACAAGCAGAATCGAAAGAGATCAAAAGAGTCATCCAAATACAAAGCCTAATGCAAAAATGCAAAAAACCTTCGAACATGTTCAGGTTGAAAGGCAAAATATTAGTCACGAGGAAGAAATGTACATCTTTATACTTATTCAAAACAGTTGTAACAAAAACAGTTAGGAGTAAAAGATCATCATCATTCGTACTTACTCAAAAAACTGTTATCAAATAAAATAGTTACGAATGAAAGATCAAAATCCATGTATTTGTTTAGATAATTGTTGTCAAATAAAACAGTTACGGATAAAAAGGCCTCGTACTTATTATAAAACTGTTATCAATAAAAACAGCTGCGGGTAGAAACCCCAATCTTTATAAAAACTGTTACTAGTGAAAAACAGTTGTTCCCTTGTATTAATATCGAAAAACTGTTACCTATGAAAAACAGTTACGAAATACAAG